>JABEYC010000385.1:0-105010 GCA_013266195.1 Fusarium zealandicum
CTCTTATTTATATCTACTTTAGTAAGGCTAGGAAAAAATAATATACCCCTTGCTCTACCTTTATCTTTACTCTCTAATTCTTATAAGTTTATAGTAAAGGCTTAGTATAGTTTAAAAAACTTAGTATAATACTAACCTTATTAAATAGCAGTAGTAGTAGTAACAAAGCTTATTATATAAATAGTAGTATATACTACAAGAAGTACCGCATGTAACACGGATAATAATAATTCCGGCTTAATAGCGGGGCTAGCCCTTGTTGTAACTCTAAATATCAATACCCCTCACTTAACTAGTGCAATCTTACGTCTCGCACTTTAATATCCCTACATATACACCGACTTGCAGCACAGCTATAATATATCAAAGCTCGGTAATTTCGCAGTTATGAAGGATAAGGTATATAATTACGCCGACTTCAATCTTGAAGCGCTTCTTCGTCTGTCAGAACAGCATCGCGGGCGACCATGCACCTGCGATATATCTCAAATGCCCAAGAGTGGTAGCCTAAATTGGGTTATTTTTATATCTTTCGATGATGGGATTGAGTGGGTTTTCCGCTCTCCGAGGAGCGGTCTTCATAGCTTCTACTCAGATGAAACCGCTTCAAAGATTGTCGTCAGTGAGGCATCTACATTGATGTATCTAAAAGCTTATACTTCGGTTCCGGTTCCTGAGGTCTACTCATACAGGTAAGTAGCATGACTCGCTAGAGGACTCTAGATACTAACTCATCGCAGTGGATCCAGTGATAACGACATTGGTGTGCCGTATATCCTTCAGAGTAAAGCTGCTGGCCGTTCTCTGGGATCCTACGACTGGTCCCAGCTTCCCCGAGTATCACGATCGCCAAACTATCGTCCGCCTCTACCTCTCTCTGACAAGGACCGTGAGAAAATCATGAGCCAGCTTGGTACCATTATGTCGGAGTTATCTGACCACCGCTTTGAAAAAATTGGTTCAATATTCAACGATGGAAATGGGGGTTACTTTGTTGGCGAATGTCTTTCGCCATCACTTACCTGGCAAGAGAGAGACTCGCTTGATCTAGAGCGAGGTCCATTCGACGAAGAGCACGATTACTTCAAGTCTCTTATATCCGCCTTTACGTCTCATGCCCAGGAGCTGCCACTCACACCCCACGTCTTCTTCGCACCAGTTCCCGATATACAGGATTACAAGAGTATAGCGAGCTACAACATAGCATCAAGACGGTGGAATGACTTTGTGGCAATCGGCCAAAAAGTCGATCATAGCAAGAACATGCTGTTTTATAGCATTGCGGGGCAGTTCTTATGTGAGATGATTCCTCGCCTCATCTGCGGCCTGAGGACGAGCTTCACACTTTCTCATCCGGACCTCCATCCGGGCAATATTTATGTTGACGACGATCTCAATATTACCTGTATTATTGACTGGAGCTCCGCTTCATCCGGTCCTATCACTGAGGTGCTTGCAACCCCGTCCCTAGGGGGCTCAGCTACACCCCCGTCAGTATTCCTCGCTGCTGCGTTTCGGTCAGGTTTTAGCCGACGAGCTAGCAAAGTTGCGCCGGACCTCCTGCATTTAAATCTCTGGGAAACTTCGGAAAGAATATGGTCTTTCTCTCGACTGGTTCGGCTACTTTCCAAAAATGACCATGAACATTTTAGAAGGTTGTTTGAGCTCGTATACGAGACTGGTGCTGAAGAGGCTAGAAGCTCAATTGGAATTCTTTGGCTGTTCCACGAACGAGCGAACTGGGATGAAAACAAAACACTTCTTGCTGAGCTACAGGGTGAGGATATAACAGCGGAAGAGCTACAAAAGGACGAGCGAGCTTGTTTCCCTCCTCAAAGAACCACGGACTCAGATGCCATTGCTGTAGCAAGAAAGCTGACCCTGATGTCGGAGATGAACCCAGGTTTTCTTGCTGACCATCGATTGTGGCAATGTGTTGAAGAAGCTCGCAAGCATGAATGCCCTCTATAGCTAGTCTATGCGCGTTTCCTCTATCGAAGACGGATTTGCTGTCACAATTCCAAAGAACACGGTTACCCTTTATAACTTACATGTTTTTATACGCATTTAATTAACCAACTATGTAAGGTATTCAAGCAGGCCAAGATTGGCTGCCGGCGGGTCGCACGCGAAGGAGTCGGGCACTCGCTCAATCACGTAGCAAATAACGAAGCTTTAACGGCAGGACGCTCCCGATGTTATGGCATCTGATGAACATGAAATAGACATCAGTTGCGGAAACAAAGTGATGGATGTAAACCCTAAGTGTAAAACTACATAACGTCTTTCGCATAACACATCCATCCGGCCTCGGTCACTTGTGAGCTCATCGGCCAATTGTGAAGGTAGCACATGCTAGTGGTGTGAAGTTATGGGGCGTAGTGATCAACGGAGTCGATCCCAGGAGCTCGTAGCGTAGTATGGAGTTGTGTTAATAAGTCTACGCCATGCCATACACACATTCGATTCTGATCAGTGGAGAAGCAACGATGAGTTATGTGGAAAGGGAGTGAGCAAAAAAAGGCTATGATAATCTAGCTAGGTTAACCCCGAAAAGGCTCGATAACAAGGAATGGGCTGCGTAAAGGCCAAGGCACCCACGTAACAAGCTTGATCTATCTGGGATGTAGTCCCACCAAAATTACATGCAAAAAAAGAATCCCTCAACAAATTCGACTATAAAATATAGTCCAGACTAAATCTATTTGCAATTTCCCATATGCCAGTTGACACAAGCAAACTTGAACTTGTTGCCCTTGTAAGTTGTCTCACGCTCTCTGTAAGCGAAGGCGTACGGCCCGTTGTACATGAATATGAAGTGTGGATCACATTCGAATCGGCCACAGCACGATCCCCATTTTCCATCCCAAAATCCCCTCGAAAGTCGCCAGTCAGCTTGTCCGCGCAGGCCAGCGTCTTTGAGAACGTCTACCATATCCGCCCTGTTTTTAGGGTTATCAACAAGAGGAAAGCAGCCGATTTGAGTGGTCTCAGCATTTGCGGTAGAGAAGATAGCGAAGGCCGTAGCTGCAACTGAGAGAAGCTTCATAGCTAGATGATTCCTCAAGTTAGATTCAGACTAATGCGAATATCTTAGGGTGGTCTCTCTTACCTGCTAATAATTGTAAAGAGAGTAGTAAAAATGGTACGGAGTATCGGTAATGCTGATATGTATAGGAGGACTGGATGCTAGATGTGAGAGGAAGAAGGTAAAAAACACTGTCTCCGTAGCAAGATAGATGGGTTAAATAGATGAAACCTCTTCAAGTAATCTAAAGGCGGTGAAACTCTACAGAGGCAGCGCTTAAAGGTTCCTGCCCAAGAGAAGTGGAGTACAACACCTGATATTCGCAGAGTAACGCTCGTATAAGAATAGTAATTTAATTATACCCACATAGTAGAAACTCTATACTAAGGAACCAGTATTTACTAGTTCTGAGAATGCTACCTAGTTCGAGTCAGATACGTATTGTTAGTATACATAAGGTTTATACTAATATATACGTATCTTAAATCATTAGAAAGGATTATACCAGCTGATCTTAAGTTGTTAGCCTTCTCTAATATCTCTTAAGGAATAAGCATTGTAATAGAATACCTCGACCTAAGGCGAGGTATTAGGAGAAGTCGTGCTCTATATATGCTATCGCCATTCTATTAATCCACTCAGTTACTTCACGACATATCCATTTAGTCAAGTCGGGGTCTAGTAGACCCACCCCCTGGTAATGCCTCTATATTTTTAGCGAACGTATATCGTATCTCTATCTTAGCTAATGTAATAGGAGTGACCAGGGAGGTTCATTACTAAGCGGGGTCTATTAGACCCCGGTTTGACTTTGTTAGTCCGTGAGACATTAAGAGTGTTACTTTGACTAGATAGGCATCGGTGTACCAAAAAACGCGAGACCTGCCTCTGTAACCAAAATCACATAACTTCTATTAGCTACACTATAACGCCTTCAGGACTACTCTGAATTTAGTAAGAAAGAACTTATTAATAGAACACGCTTCTAGGTTTCTACTGGTGCTATTTTGTATCAATTTGGGCTCTTATATCATGGTCAAAGTGACATGTGAGGTGAGGGGTGCCTATGTCTCGTGTATTTTAATAACCCCTTGGTAGGTTCTTAGCTTGAAGTATTTTCTCCACTTGGTCTATGCCCGGTAAATACGAGTATCGACCCAAGTCTACTTCGATTCCATTGATTAGGTTCTCGCTACGCGTCAGAATTAACTAACTATATAAACGTAGATCAGGGGGGGCAACTCTAGGGGAGGCCGAAAGACCCCGACGTAACTTACTAGTCAGTTATTGACCGTGCCTGCTGCGCCGGAAAGCTTATAGGGCGGGGCGGGTTTTCAGCGCAATAGTAAGGAGGCGTGTGAGTGGGGAGGAAAAGAGTGAGGCGGAACACAGACCACAAGGAATTCATCCATTCAGGTACTTGCCAAATCAGCTCCAGCAGTCCTACCAGTAAATTACCCGGCTCTACGCCCGACTCATGTGTCGGCTGCGTCGACCAAGTACCAACTGAAGACCTTCCTCTCGAGGACAACACCGTGAGGCTCATCTCAATCGTCATGCGACACGTTCTATGCTATACGCAACTACCTGGGTTGACACCTGTATTTGAGTTCCGGGATATACGGCAGCGTCTGGGTCTGGAAATTCCGGATTTGGGCGGCCATATCGTCGCTGTTGATAACGGCGGATTGTGTCTGAGGATGGAAGAGGAAAAGGCCCGGATTGTGGTGATGAGGACTTTGGTTGCGTTGCTCGAGGCGAAGAGAAGTCTTGCGGTTGCTGGGGGAAAGCCGGTGATTTCGGATGAGTGCTTGGCGCAGATGACACGTGAAGCCATCTTGGCAAGAGCAACTGATCTACTGGACGAGTTCTTTCTTTATTATTGCAGGCACGATTAACCAACTTTGCAATACAGTTGAAAAGTTACCCTAGACCGTCAGCTACTCCACCTTTTTCGCATGAAATGATCGCTTGTTTTATTAGGTTCGATACGTAGCTTTACATGGTCCAGAGGCTAAATCGTAGGCAGTCCGGAGGTTGATCGCCGGTCGATGCGGCAATCAGGCATCTAGCGCTGCGGAAACATTCACGGCATCAAGTGTAGTATTCGCATCAGAGTAGGCGACCTCGGACATCGCGGTGGCGCGGTGTCAAAGTCTAGTCCCTCCCGGTTGCCCGCGGTCAAGCATCGACGTAGTGGCCTCATCTAGCCCAACCCGACTGCCAACATCTCTTCGACCGAACCCATTGCTTTAAATGGCCTCATCTGCTGGCGCCCTCGTCGCGCACATGATGGCTGCGTGAGCATGCACCTTCAACAAGATAAGACTCATGGATCTATATCCATTCTTGTCGAGATAGTTCCTTCTTCCAATTTCTTATGGCAGTAGAAGTAGAAGTCGACGACAGGTAGAGGTTGGAAGGTTACAGCAATGGGTAATCGGAAAACGAACGTACTGAGTCAGCCATTCCCCCGCACGCATTGTTAAAAGTAAATCTTGAGAGGCGGGCGAGGTTCCTCCATCTTAACCAGCACAACTAACTCAAGCATACGATCGCTTCTTACACTACCCCGCAATGACTAGGTGAGTTCATACCGGAAGAATGTCCATCATATATTATTTCTCATCGACAACATGCAGCACGGCCAATCTCCCGCCCTATCAACCAGGCAGCACATTCCAGCTGCACATACTCCAAAGTTACGGCCATCTGTCCACAACTGATTCAGTCACTGCAATCATCTTGCGGGTGAGTACAATGACCACGTCCCCTGTCATGGTGGTCAACCTGAAGACCAAATCAGGCACAGATAGTCAGGCATTCCTGAAACTCTACGACCGTTGTTTCGGCACAAACCTCCGCATCTTGGATGGGAAATATACAGCCTGTCGAGCGGTGGACGAAGACGCATTTCAGTCTTTCTTGCTCCAGGGAAAGATAGGCCCTTTCATTCGTGAGCTAGAGGATAAGAATCGAAAATCGCTTCTTCCCCTGAGCGCTTGTGACTTTCATGATGATAGCCCTGATGGCATGGCAAGATATGAATCAGCATTATGGTACGAAGCGAACGAGCACTTCAACAACGAAACAGAGGCGTACACGCGGTTAGCAGACCTCCAGGGTACTTCTATACCCCGAATGCATGCCCATGTGTGCCTGTCATTATCTGGACGCAATTCAGATGCACCAAAGAACCAGCTGCAACCCGGAACAGAAAACTATCTGGATTTCAAAGGAGTTCTGATGGAAGTCATTACAGGCTATAATCTATGGGACTTGCCTACATCTTGTGCAGCCCCTGCTGACAAGGGAGAATGGCCTGGAATAATTCAACAGGCTGTCGACACAGCGCATGAGATCAATAAACGAGGACTCATTCTTAAAGACAGTGGACCGCGCAATGTGGTGGTAGACCAAAGCTCACAGACGCCCTCTTTGATCGACTTTGCGCAGTGTCTGTTTAAAGACCGGTTGTTTGAACTGTTGGAGGAAATGTCCTCTAGCGAGGATGACGACAATGACAACGAAGATGAGTGGGACGCAGAGACTGAGTTCTGGCAGAGGGTTAGAAGCCTGAATGCCCTGCGTCGATTGGTTCAGTTATGAAGACGCGTCTCTTACTAGACAGCAAGTTACAGCTGGATGTCCAGTATCCAGAATATAACAGCAGAGTTGATAGCACTTAACGCTAGGTAGTAGATTTACGAGTTGTAGCAGCTGCTTCTCATAACTAACAGGGTCCAGATTTGCTGCCACAATATTAAAGAACAAGGTTTCTTCTCACATCTTTGACATCATATCCCCCTTCCTTATGTACTACTTATGAGAAGCTATACAGACAATCACACCAGCCTCTAATCTACATGCTATTCTTAGGTCGACACTTAATCCTCATCTCCAAATCGTGGCACATCCTTACCATCCAGAGTACCCCAACTCTCGCGCAGCCCGGCCAGCTCATACATGAGGATGATTCGACACACTACCACACCAGCAATATACCTGCAGATAATGCTAAGAGCATCTTTGATACCTACAAAGAGCATTCCGGCAAAGACAAGTGTGCCAAAGACGACATGGATGATTGTCAGCGTCGACTGAGACCATGTCGCTACCAGGAACGACCTAGTCTCCCTGAATGTCTCCATATGAACAACGAATCCGTCGGCCGCGCAAGGCGTGAACTCGGTCAGTAATATGATGCCTTGGACTCTCGGCCAGGTGTTTCGCACCCAACTGAGAAAGCCTTTAGCCAGCCCACCGACAGATTTTCCACCTCTAGCAGACCTCTGGTACTTATTCTTGAGCATCCTATCATCCCTATGTTGGGCCTCGCTGCCGTCGCCGGACGCATTCTTGACCCTAACTCTCCATCCCTGGAGCCTCAGTCGGAAAACAACCCCACTGAAGATGTGAAGGAAGAGGCCAATAGCCAACCACAAGAGCGGCAAGAAGTCGAGATCTGATGCAAAGGAACTGATGGCCCAATCGTTGACTTGCAGCGTGTTGTTTATCACGTTGCAGCAAGCAGCACCGACAAAGACGTATTCCACAAAGGAGACCCCCAGCTTCGCAAGCGGCTTTCGCGGGCGCCATTGCTTGCGTCTGTTTTTTTCGTGGCTCAGAATTTTAGTGGGATCGGAATACTCGAGCGGTCTACCAAAGTAGGCTGAGGGGGATGCTAAAGCGATCCCAGCAGCCAGCAGTGGCCTCCTCCCGACATTTGACAGCATGGCTATCTCGTCATGGGAGGGACCAAGCAGGGCGATTATGGTAGGCATAACACCCAGTACGACCTGAGCTCCAGTCATGCAGCCTTTGAGAAACTCCGAAGTGTGTTCAAGGATGCATTCGACAAGTGGTTGGGTAAGGACAGTGTATTTGCCAGCACCTCCCTGCCAGTTGACGGCGACCGCTGACTTGTTGCCGGCCTTGTAATTGTGATACTCGTCCGAGCAGTTGATCCGTACTATATTGCTGTAACGGTCTCCATACTGCGGGTACCAGTGATCGAACTGCCTGGTAGATGCAGAAGCCATAACGAAACTGAAATTTGTGGTCCAAACCAGGAGAAAGCAGAGAATGAAGTGAAATTTTAGAGGTTGGGTTAACATAATGATGCCGAGCAGGTAGTGGCAGAGACGAAGACAAGGTTTGAAAAGACGCTAGTCTTGAGGTGTAAGAATGGCCAAGTTAGATAGAGGCAATACTGGCTTCTAATATCTGGGTTGATGGTACGAGCGTGTCTTTTATGAATCATGGAGCAATTAGGCCGGTGTTCTACAGAGGGCTAGGGTTAAGAGTACAAATATAGCAGGTGGACAGATATAATACTTGATTTGTCTACTTTAGAAGTTAAGGACTATTGCCGTTGACACTACTCTGCAGGCTATCTCGATCTATCAGCATGTCTTGAAGGTTATGGTGTGACTTACGAAATGATAGCATTGTCTGGCATTTATGGCCATTCACTGCAGTGGAGCCTCTTTACCCGAAAGTAGATAGGACACTGTCATTAATCAAGACTCTTGCACTTTCATAGCTAACGAGTATATTACTCGTTCATGAGACCCGAATACCTGCAGCGTAAATCTCAGCTTATCCTTGGCAGTCTACCCTGATCCAATCACCCGACACCCAGGTGAGAGACCTTAGCCTAATGGAGGGTCGCGTAACTGATAGAAGAGGGAGAGGGGGTTGTCAGCCCGGCCTGGACAGAGGGCAGGTCCGAAAAAAAAAGGGTATGGCTGATTGTGCCAAGTCAACAATCACTGATTCGTTGCAGTCGACCAATGATAGATACGAAGTAGACTGGGGGTCACGCTTCCCGCTGTATTGTTTCAAGCCATTATGCAGAGGTTGCTACTCGCGGCGCCTATCGTGGAGCCTTGTTCTGTACCTTTCTACCCTGATTGCTCTGCGTGGTGAAAAGTGCAGAAAAAGGCTGGAGTTGAGGTCCGATGACCCCCTTCCTCTTCACTGCTATTTTTGTCTCTGATAAGCAAAGGGCAGTTTAGCTGGTGGCCTGTACACTCCGGCGCGGACCATTGTTTCCGAGCTGAGGATATAGATCCCGGTTTCATATCATGGTAGGCCTCATTTAAACCGGGCAGCAATCCTGTGTTATCTTCAGGCCCCCCCGGTCGTCTGGAGACAAGGCTGAGGTACGTATAGACTCAATTCACTTGGACGCGCGGGGGCTACTCTTTTGTCGGGCTCTCAGCTTCTTGTCTTTTTTATTCCTATCATTTCTTTTTTGCACGCTCCTTAACGATTGCGAAACCGGGCATCCCTCGATTCTGTTGATCTTCCTTCTCCCCCAAAGTCTGTGGACCGAGGCCCTCGACTAGACCTAGACTATTTTCATCAGTCAGGTCTTAAACAGGGCAGACAGATATGGCCAATCCCCGCTGCCTATCTGCAGGACCTTCACAAACTTTGTTCTTTCTGCTGCTGGTTATCCAAGTCCAGATTTTCCTAGTTCAATCCAAACACATTCTACGCCGGGATGCAGTCTCATCCATCTTGGATGATGCCAATCGAACCGTGCCAGAGTATATCACGCGTCATGGTATGAGCCCAACTTTATCTGCATATCGCGTGTTCGAAAGCAGGTGCTTTAGCACGCAAAACCTTGAGATTCTTTCGAATAAACGCTGATCATCATCATTTTGAGACAGCACCGCTCGTCTGGCTACACTCGGATGATCCTTTCCGGCCCTCAGACATACTCGAGCATATTCGCCGCACAACGCCCACAGTCAAGGAGACACCCATTCCCGGTTTGCCAAAGCTTGATCTGGACAACCTAGATATGCTCAATGGTATCAACAGCAGCGAGGGACAGCCCATGGCGCTAACCTCCAACGACGATGTTACGGATTTGCCCACATGGCTTCTTGGAGAGACCCCTGACAGTCTGGGCAGGATCTCGAACGCGACCCCGTGTGTTGTAATCATGATTGAGCAAGACCACCATGATGTCGATGTCTTTTTCTTCTATTTCTATTCGTACGACCGAGGAGGAAACATCTCACAAGTAATGCAGCCATTGCACAGTTTGGCGGGAGGCATGGCCGACGGGATGCATTATGGAGACCACGTCGGTGACTGGTGAGCTTATATATGCCCTCTTGACACTATCCTTGAACTCGGCTGAGAAAGCTAATACCTCCCTCCTCAGGGAACACAACATGATTCGTTTTCACGATGGGAAACCCACTGGCATTTATTATAGCCAGCATTCAAGCGGCGCGGCCTATCAATGGAATGACACGGATCTTTCATTGAAAGATGAGCGGGTACGTCGACCAAGACTATGAGAGCTTGCAAGTGAGGATTAGTATCATCAATCTGACACAGGCGCTTGTAGCCCCTCGTCTATAGTGCTTACGGCTCACATGCGAACTATGCTTCTTCGGGGTTAGTTGATGCTTGTCACCTCGAGGATGTGTCGTATGCCATTCTAACAACCGTATATCACAGCGATAACGTCCATGATAGCGTCTTGCTGGACTGGTGCGATGCTGGTCAGCTCTGGGACCCAGTCCTCTCGGCTTACTTCTATCATATGGACCCTGATAGCCAGACACTAACTCGCCTATTCCTCCCCGGCTCCACCTCGCCTCCCGACTCCAACCTCACATCCTTCTTATACTACTCTGGTATCTGGGGGGATGCCGAATACTCGAACGATGATGCTCGCCAGAAGATAGTTCCTGTTTTTGGCTTAAAGCGATTCGTTTCCGGACCGAGCGGGCCACTTTCGAAGCGACTTATCCGGAAGGGATTATTTCCTGATCATCCTACACCTAAGAAATTTATACAAGTGGCTGTTGGAATCTTGATGTCGTGGTACCCGTGTTGCTTACGTGGGTGGAGATTTGTTGTATCTCTGATAGTAGTCGTGCTTTCGATTCTGTCTATAGTTCTCGGGGTTAAGCACGGTGTTAGGCAGTTAAGGAGGAGGGGGTATCGGAAGGTAAACACTGAGATACCACTTGATGACCTAGACTTTGGGCAGAGAGAAGTAGTATAATCAAACTACTACTTAAACTTAATAGATTTGATAAACTTGTCGATATAAGAAATAAATAACTTTACTATGGGGCTACTTTAACAACTTAGATAATATTAAAGAAAGAAATCCCTATACCTCTCGCTCGCAGACTATCTTCCATCATTCGAAGATCATAGTTAATCACCCTGTCAGTATCGAGATCTTGGTAGAACTCAGCCACGATAGGGTCATCAATAGCTCGTGATTGGTCATTTCTTCTATACTGAGCTGGCAGTGGACCAAGCCGAGGGTCCAATTCGGTGTCAGTTCCGGCGTTGCTGTCGAAGTAAGTGTGCCTAGCTTGGCCACTCGAATCGAAGAAGGGCTCGGATACACCAACCAGTGGGCAAGGGGCAGAGGAGGCTTCTCCTGTCATTCAGTCCATAAGTGCAACATTCTCCAATCAGGTGAAATGTACCAGGCAATTATTCTTGCAAAGCAACGGGCGTATTGTTTCCTTGAAGCACGCAGATAAGGTCCCCCCTGGATAAAATATTAGTCATGCCAGTAGGTATATCTGAGGAAAGATCTCTAACCGCGTTTAGTTTCGACGCGGGCGAGACCGAAGTAACCTTTAATTGAAGAAACAAATCTTCTGCCACTAGCAAATTCCATCTCGTCAATGATACTCCGGTTCTCGGATATGTCTTTCTGGACAGCGTTCTCTTATAGGATCTGAGTTCTTACCACAATCGACCACTCCTGGAGAGAAGAATAGGTATTCGCTTTGGGATACCTCTAGTGAACACGATTGCCACAAAGAATGGTAGCAAAAGCTTCCAGTTTAGTTTCTCCGGTGACATAGGAGATTTCATCAACATACGCTTCTGCAAATGTTTCGATGACTTCCAGAATATCTGAAGATGCTGTAGGGCAACATGACAGATAGAGACACACCTCACTCCGGCAGCTCTCAGAGTGTTGGGCTTGTCAAACGTTGCGTAGGATGGGGAAGCGTCAGACGAGAACATGAGCCGTAGAGGTTGTGTAGCAGCCGCAGGGGCATGCCATTCTGGAAGCCAAGATGGCCAGATTGGACGCGATTCGTTGAAGACACAGTCATTAAACAGTTCCAGTCTTCTGGTGATGTCAAAGTGAGTAATAAAAGTGTTTTTATAAAGCTTCCAGACGTCCTTGTCGTATTTGACGGAGATCTTGCCTGCAAACGTCGGCTTTAATGTGCCCAATAAACTGTAGACTTGATCTTGTTGATTTTGGCATTTCTTTGTGCGATGCCTTCGAACCAAACGGGATAGCTTCACTCGATAGCGTAGTCACTAGTCAGCCATGTTCCAGATCTCCAGCAGTCTGGACTGCATCATTGGCAAGGGTATATATAGCTTAGACTGGGGGCAGAGTACTGCCCTTCGAAAGATTGACCACCTGATGACTTGAGAGCCACGTTGCATCACTAAAAATCTGTTTGCAAGCTGGATTTCTTATACCACCTAGAAACGCCCAAACCAACCAAGGTCCAGAAACTCATTAATAGCTGCGTATGTTATATTGTCGAATAGCAATGCGCATTCAAGCTTCGACCAATCCCTTTCTGTATCCTCCAGGCACCGGAGTAAGTAGTTGCGTCTTGTGTATTCAATTTGTCGTCCCGCGTAGTCGAGTCCCGATAGTGCAAGGCGAGCTGGTGTATCCGATGGCTCTAGCCAAACGGCCACTCGACATGCTAGGCGATAGATGTCTGCCATTCGCTTGACTGACTGTCCACGCTCCTCTGTCTATTTTTGACTGATGCAGATAGCGTCGATGCACAACACCCTTTCTTTCTTGAGATATCGCAGGTGCACAAGTGCTTCAGCAACATTCTTCTGGATACGGAGTAGTTGTTCCCGGGAGGGTTCAGATTCATCCGCAAGCCAGCAAGTCTTTGCATTATCCGAGGAACCATAGGCATACAAAGAGCCTCATGATCGAACCCTGATAATCTCAGCACTGTATTTTCTGGTGGCTCGGCGTCAGTGAGCGAGATATCTAGAGGCGTTCTACGGTCTCATACGTTTCGCTGTTCAAATATATCAACCTTCCCTCGAGGTTCTGGTATCCCAACCACTGGCTGGGTAGGCGTGATTTAGTCCCGGAAGATGGCGAACATGATATTAGAATGTCACTTGAGGGTTTCCATTTAGGCAAGGTTACAAGTCGGAGCTTTAGCTTGATCCCTTCTCTGCCGATCCCAGGTAGGAGATAGGGAAACCGTACATATTGTGGCGCGTGCCTGAGGAGCTTTTAGCCGTAGGAAGGAATCCATAACGTTGTTGAACGGCGTATGCTGGCGCCTAAACTGAGTGCAAGACTAAGAGAAGAAAACCCCCCTTTACTGTACGGTGCAGTAAATTAACCCTGTCTGAGGTATTTTGAAATCCAGCTGATGCGGGAAACTCATGCTGAATGTAGACCCGATGGCGACAGGCTGTAGGCTTCCTCATCACGTGCTGTTGGCCATATCTACGAGACCTATCATGACTTCCTTCCCGGATCATCATCACCACTTAGCGAGTGCCTTTTAAGCTTGTATACATGACCTTTCCTCACCCTTTTATTAAGCTCTTTTCTCATAAAATAGTCGCTTCAAGGTCGATCTAAATTGAAGAATTTGCCTGCATATTCACCCAATATCCAATAGGTGAGTGTAAGTTAGTAGCCCTCTGTATTACAATTCTTATAACAACTACCGAAGTAGATCTTAAAGCTACGATAGAGTAAAACATCAAGTCTATTAGAACCGATCTTGATTGAGTTGCGTGATACTTCAACGAATGTCAGAGATAAAGAGATCAAGCACAGATGTGTATAAAACCAACGCTGGGCTAGCTTACAGACCCCCCTTGACTAGCAAAGCCTCAAAGCTTCGCTTGAGCGTGACCATGAGCTCATCGGGCATTCTTTCTTCCCCAAGCATATCAACTAATTTAAAATAAATTGGAGGACGGGGTATCCCTTCTTCCCCCTCTTCCCCCTCTTCGTCCTCTTCATCCTCGGCCTCGGCCTCGGCCTCAACAACGGCCTCATCGACGTCCTCATCACCACCGCCGACGCCCTTCTCTTCATGGTTACCGTCATCAAGTTCCTCCTCTCCTTGGGTGTCTTCAGACTTCTCGATTGCATTGATTTCGGCGTCATCTTCCGGGAAATCGTACACATTGTATTGGGTGTAGTCTTCGTGGGCATTCGCCCAGTCTGGATGTCCAGCGGCCCAAATTTCGAGGAAAACCTTTTGCATGATGTGATCACGACAGTGCGACGCGTTCACGGCAATGGATAGGTTGGTGGTGATAAGAGATGGCTGGCAAAGATCAACAGGGTTATTTGGCCTGTCTTCTCTCACAAGCTGTGCCATGGCATCGCAGTAAACACGCCGATAGCAAGCCAACGTCTGAGGTGAGTCTTCCCAGACGCCTTCAGGCTCCTGTCCGTTCTCCATCTCCTCAGTCCATCGGTACATCAAGGCATCCCAATCTCTAGTGAGCCACGAAGGGAGCGTCTCGTTGCCAATAGAGCGAGGTTCAAACTGCACACCGTCCCAGTCAATGATTCCCTTCAACTCACCCTCCTCCGAAACAATGATGTTTTGGAAATTGAAGTCTGGGTGGTGAAGGACGAAGGGCTCCATGCCGTTGGGCTCGGTGATCCAATTAATCAGTTGGCGCAAGAACAAGTCGGCCCCTTTCGAGCAAACGTCTGCCCGAGGGTTTCGGTCCAGCATAGTGAGGTAGTGTTCTTTGACGTTGCTGTTGACTGGAAGGTGTGCGTAAACAGGAGACTCATCTTCTTCGTTGTCGTTGCGCCACCGACTAAACATAGCAGCCATATCGAGGCTCCGTGTAGGTCCGACTTTGGGATGGTCGCCAACGCTACCAGGAAGTAGCTGTCCGCTTGTTTTGGAAGTAAACTTTCCTAGCTGAAACATGGCAGAAGCTACCTCCTGGAGAGCACGAGAATTTCGCTGGCGGTTGATTTCGGGGCTGACACCATTGGTTCTGTGAGAAAACCAGAGGTCACAGAGCTGCACTCCTTCAATCCAGCTCATCACGATGTACGGACATTTGAGAATGTTGTCCGTGGTGGAGCTGTGGTCGATGATTTCTGGGACAGGAATGGTAGTTTCTCGTTTGATGAGTTGCATCGTGTAAACCTGAGAGGCTAATCCAGATGAGGATTGCTCTTCCCAGGCGCCAGGGTGTCCATCAATTGGAATCCTCAGTGCCCACCGAGTCCCGTTGTTGAAAGTCAGTGGAAAGACAAGATTTGAAGATCCGTACTTGGGTTCGTCAACTGAGGGCTGAGTTTCGTCATCTGGAATTTCTGGATGAAGTTGTCGGAACAGAGTAGCGGCCAACATGGGCAGCTGCTGCTGATCGAGGGCAGACAAGACTTTGCAGAATCTCTCCTCGTCGTCAGAGTCGTCAGAGTCATCTGAATCGCCATCGCTATCCACATGCGAGGGGTCATCAACACCGCCAGCAGGCTCGTCAACAGACTCAGTTGCTTGGTTTTTGGTACGGTCAACCAGGGCCTCCGGAGCATCGGGCTCCTGGGATTGTCGAGAATGAAGAGAAGCTTGCTCGCTGGATGGAGCGCTGGCATTGGGCCGAGTTTTTGTTTGGAAGAAACTCCAGAAGGATTTAACCCAGGAGGTGCGCGGGGAATCGCGTTCAGTGCTGAGGTGCTGTCCCATGTTGATCGATGTTGCAGTATCGACAAGTTGATAGCAAAGGTAGAAGAATGGTGCCTGGTTTAGATGAGAAATGCCCAGCCTTTATGTCTCGCTTGCGCTGCTTCTCACGCAAACAACGGATGTTCAGAACGCGTTAGCGTCAATAGAACATAATTCACTGGATCACAATTCAATCACTTCTGCGGCAAGTGGCGTCAAAGCCAGTCAATGAATGGGCGCGAAAAGGTAGCACGGGCTTGCAAAAATAGCTGTTTGCTTCCGCACCGCCCCCCTCTCTGCGTTTGTTTGATCTTTGCTTTTCTTTGAGGTTGCACGACCTGGAAGACTTTCTTTGTGACCGGTTATTTCTTGAATGCTAGAAATAGTGGTCTTTCGTATTCTAGTATCCCTGAAATTAGAACTCGCTCACAACACGCTCGCTTTCGCTTTGTTCTCTCAATCTTGCAGGCATCGCTTCGTTGGATGTTTTGGGAAGCAGCTATCCTCACTCGTCCGCGTCATTTACCAAGGAACCCTCCTGAGAAGCCTGCCATACCTATTCATAGCTACAGTCCTTTATTGTACGTCGAATTAAAGAAACCGCGTTCTTTATCGTTGTGGAAGCAAGTCGCTCTTTGGCAAAGGGAAACGCAACACAGATGGAACATTGAATAAACCTCTTTTTTTCAGCGGTTTAGACTAGTGACAGCTTCTTTGGCACCCTTGATCTTCGATGTTATCATGCTATTACTATGCCACATGTTAAAGCATCTATACAGCATGATTTTGTATAAAACACCTTGATTGGACCCTCGATATAGACTACTTTTTATTACACAACTTCAGACACACTCCGAATACTTTCAACTCACTCTCAACTCACCTTTCACTCACTTTTCACTCACTTTCAACTCAATCTCTTTTGACTCAAGCCAACGACAACAGGTCATTCAAAATGCCTCATCACTGGTAAGTTATGATGCAATGCTTTCAGGTACAAGATACTAATTGGTTATAGCGCCGGTTGCCACAAGGTTTATACCACCCGTTGCGAGAAGAACGTCCACATGGTAAGGTGTGAGGTGCACCCAGATAAGCACCATTTGCCTAACAAACAATGTGCCTCGTGCTTGAATGCAGAGAAGCGAGCCGATACGGCAGCGCGGGCTGCAGCAGCCAAGAAGCGCGAGGAAGCTGAGGAGGACCCGGAGCCAACCAAGGGCAAGAAGCAAAAGAAGGTACGTTTTGCAAATTAGTTGCTCTCATGCATCAATGACGTTTCTTTATTGGGCGTCCTGTATTCAAGTCTACTTGGGAGTTTTGGGGGCTTACTCATTTCTTTGTTTGTTTCTAGACCGCGTAGTTCACGGGACTGGACCAGGGTATGTGGCATTTAGTTTGTGTTTTGCTAGAAGTATGGAAAAGCATGGCATGGATTGGGCATGATTTATTGGCGTTGGGTAGTTTATAGAGCTTCTTCTTGTCTTTGAACTAGTTGTCTCTAAAGATGTTTTCCGTTATGAAAAATAGTGGCGGGATCAAATGTTGATGTCAAGTGTCAAGGTCAAGATGGTTGAACAATTCGGCACAAATAGAGCACGTGGATGGCTTTGTGTATCTATTCGGAGTTTCTGCTGTAGGTGCCTGAGGTATCCACCCCCGTCCACGCGCGACGTGAATGTCGAGTGAGTGAAGACGCCCCGTCTAACGCTAGTCCCATTAAGGATATCTCACTTCGACTCATCCGTAGTCACAACAATTCGCCCAACTCAGTAGTAGTGAGTCACCCAAGGGCAAACTCAATACGTAAATGGCGCTGGTTAGTTTCCAATCAAAGAATTATAAGAACCAGTAGAGACGCGGCCCAATCCAGTAACTTAGACAGACAACTCGCTTTCCATTCGGCTTCCTCTAGTCAGGTCAACCTCAACACCACTACCACCAGGACTTTCCACCCCAATCGCCTGATCCTTTTGACAATCACCTATGGTTGGTGTTCTAAACTTGACTGCCAGCAACAACAACTCCCTGGAATCAACTATGAGCAACAACATCTCGAATCCACAGATAAACAACGACGCTCCAGGGTTGACTATGGACAACAAACCCAGCCCCACCTTTTGCAGGGTGTGCGACATCGAATTCCCCAGCTCGGATGCATGGCGACAGCACATGAAGAGTGACCCGCAGTATGTTGAGCTGTTGTATTTAATCCTGACTTTTACTGAGAATCGCAGCAACGACAAGCTACGGTCGCGACTAACAACATCCAAAGACAGTCTTCTGCCAGGCTCACGAGCTGAGTTACGTGAGGCAGAATACACGCCAGGAGACGATTCGGTAGACTTCGACGATATCGAGAGCGCCTCCGAGGAACAACTCGTCTCAGACTTCATCCCAGAGAACTGCCTCTTCTGCAACAAAACCAGTGATACTTTCGACGAATCACTAGCGCACATGGCATCGACGCACACCTTCACGGTGCCTTACCAAAACAGTCTGACAGTCAATCTTGAGACAGTTGTTGCATATCTCCACCTCGTCATCTATGGCTACCACGAATGTATCCTCTGCACAACCCGTCGTAGCACAGTCCAGGGCGTTCAGCAGCATATGACAGCGAAGGGTCATTGTCGACCCGACACTCGGGAATTGGAAGAGTTCTACGACATGCCTGAGTCAGACTGCTACGCGACGGACAGTCTTGTTCAGCCCGATGTTGCAAGCCTTCGGTTACCATCTGGCAAAACTCTAGGTCACAGAAGTCAGTCCCTCGCCACGGAACCGAGAGTCTTTAAGCAAACCACAGCTTCTTCAAGGTCACACTCACACTTGAAAGCACCCGATACAACCCCTCAGATCGCCACAAGAAATACCGGAGACGACGTCATTCCAGCCCTCCAGGCCTCCCAGCTCAGCACCGGAGATCAGCGCAGCCTGAGACACCTATCCGAAGTCGAGCTCCGATCAGTTCTCACGGCAACAGCACGACAGATGGATCGGTCGTTGCGCGCAGAGGCCCGGGCAACAAGAAAGCTTGAAAGGGGTAGAAACAGGGTCTTGCTGAGGACCAAGTACTACAAGACTGAAAACCCCGTGTATCAAGCCGGTTGAGAGGTGGTGTTTCAGTGGAATGTATGCCTGCTTTTATAATCAAGGGTCTCGTAACTATTCAACTATTTGTATAGAGATCGAATTTAACTCTGCAGATCTGCAATAACCTGCTTTTTATTGTGAATTCCCCAAACAACTAAGTAACTAAGTAACTAGTTAAATGGATCATTAATCTTTATAAAGCCACCTTAAGTCACGTACCATATCGCTCATGATGTTTCAGGTTAAATACTCGTACAGATTAAGCCCCAACAATTTCTTATCGCTCAAGATATAAATAAGGATAGGTCGAGATCACATAATAAGGGGCTAAGACGGTGACCTAGGCAGCAAACCAGTACATTGCATTGCAGTTTAGCTGAGTCTTCGCAATGAGCATGGAAGATTAAAGTTGAATGATTATTCATTGTTTGTCGAGATTGTCACGCTATTTCCACTTAAGTTACGATATTTCGCGTCTGATCCGCGGTCTAGCTAATTCTTATCAGGCGAGGAAATCTCATGGCTAACACGTGAGAAGCGTGTTGTTCGGAGCATACGATAACGAGTTGACAAAGAGCAGGGTCTGCGGCGGTGTTCCAACTCCTTGTCTTGTTGTCACAATCACGCGAGATATAGACGAATTGGCCAATGAACACTGAGGTTAAGTGATACTCTGTATGTCTCTGGGATCTATAAATACTCGCGTTCTTGAAACAGGATTGCTGGTCAATTTCTCTGTTCTAAAGCAAGCTAGAACAAGTCTGTTATAACCTTTGAAACACCGGATGCCCTACCAACACCACAGATAGTCAACCACATCGCGTCACTTCGGCAATGTCTTCTTCCGTCAACCTCGTTGATGAATACCTGGCCGTGGCCTTGAGTGCGGGCGGAAAAGGGGTGTAGGTGCCTCAGGCATCCACACCACAGTTAGAATATCACACCTTGTTCTTTCCACACCGTGATACTACACTTCTGTTCTATCACCTCTGGCCCTGTATCAACTTTCTCCCGTACTTTCTATATAGTACTCCGTTTACAATGACAGAAACCATACACACAACAGAGCATTTAATGACTCGCATTGCCAGCGAGGCGGGCCGTAATACACCTAGCGGCCCGACCAACAGCTCAGGCCAGCCTCTGGAGGAGACCGCCGTCGTCGCTATATCTGAACCCGCTCGCTCATCTGGAGACGCAGTCTATCCAACTGGCCTCAAGCTCTGGCTCATCATGCTCACCGTGAGCGCGGTCCTCATCCTAAGCAGCATAGATATGAACATCGTCGCCACAGCCGTGCCTAGCATCACAGACCATTTCCACACCGTGGCTGATGTTGGATGGTATTCGTCTGCGTTCAGGCTCTGTGTCTGCGCCTTTCAGTTTGTGTTTGGCAAGGCGTACAAGGTGTTTTCCGTCAAGCGTGTCTTCTTGCTCGCCAACAGCATCTCTATAGCAGGGTCGCTGCTCTCTGGAACTGCCACCACATCTACCGCGCTTATCCTAGGAAGAGCCGTGGCTGGACTCGGCTCCGCTGGTCTCTTTGCAGGATGCTTCGTTGTCCTCGTGCAATCGATACCTCTGCATCGGAGACCCATGTTCCTAGGCATAATGGGCGGCATCGAAGGTGTGGCTACTATAGCCGCACCACTCCTCGGTGGCGCCCTCACCCAGGCACTCGGCTGGCGATGGTGTTTTTATATAAACCCGCCCATCGGCGCGTTCACGCTGTTCTTCACAGTTTTCTGTTTCTCGGACACCCAGAAGCCCAGCGATATTGCCCGCATGACATTCAAACAAAAGCTCTTACAACTCGATCTACTAAGCAACTTACTCTTTCTCCCCGCCCTCATCAGCCTCTTTCTGGCATTCTCATGGGCCGGCACCAAGTATCCCTGGAAAAGTGCTAGAGTAATCGGTACTCTCATCGTTTTTGCGGTCCTTTTCGCCGCCTTTGTCTATCACCAATTCCGTCGAGGCGATGCCGCTGCCCTCCCTCCCCGCGTCATCAGACACCGCAGTATCATCGCTGGCCTCATCTTTATCATATGTCTCAACAGCACTGCCAGCGTACTTGAATATTATCTGCCTACTTACTACCAAGTCGTGCGTGGATATACTCCCGCCAAAAGCGGCTTCATGATGCTCCCTATTATCATTGGCGCTATTATCGGCTCGCTCGTTCACGGCGCCGGCACCAGCATGTTCGGTTACTACGCGCCATTCATGATCTTCGCCTCAATCGTAATGCCAGTTGCCACGGGACTCATCACCACTTTTGATGTCGGAACCAGCTTCGAGCGTCTTATTATTTACACCGCTCTCTCTGGCCTTGCCTACGGCATCGGCTTCTCGGGACCGCAGAACGCCGTGCAAACAGTGCTTGCAGACGAGGATGTTCCGCTGGGTTTGTCAGTCATGCTGTTCGCACAGTCTTTTGGGCCTGCGGTGGCGATTCCAATTGCTCAAGTTCTTTTCACCAACCGGCTTTCAACTAACCTAGAGGATCTCGTGCGAGACCTAGGTCAAGACAGTATCAAAAACAGCGGGCTGACGAAACTCGTGGCAAGCGTACCGCCAGAAAGATCCAGAGAGGTTCTCGTGGGCCTCGACAAAAGCTTTAGCCAAACATGGTATCTACTTGTTGGCCTCGCGTGTGCAACAATGGTTGGGAGTTTGTTGACAGAATGGCGATCCGTCAAGCAAAAGCAAGCCTGAAAGTGTAGATAGTGGAAACCCGTACTAATACATTGTTGATCCTCTTGATTATATTGATACCAAGTCTTGTTCTAGACGGCACAACCGATTTATTTTGGTATAGCTGGGTATGGGAGGCGAGAGATGCCACTTCCTCGCCATGCCAGTTTTCCCGCCCGACATGGTTCATAGCCAGGAATATTGCTACATCTATGTAATCTCTGAGTGACGGTGACGCTGATTTCTTCGAATTATTGCCAAGACTTCCCTGGCAGCGTTAAGACATCCATCCGCTCCACCGCAGACTATTGTATGCCGCCAGTTCAAGCGGGTTTAGATTATAACAGATAAGCTGATGAGTGAGGCGTAAAGCCATGTGAGTCAATAGAAGCCTAACAGTAGGACGAGTATCGCATTGATGCATTCAGTAACCAAGGAGATATGAAGCATAGTGGCTTGGCTGGTTTTATGGGGACGGTCTTGAACGCCGAATCCCGTCGTCAACTGGGGTGATCGATCGCTAGATGGTGTTACTGTTATTAACCGCATGATATGATACCGGTGCCGATAATGTAGATGCTAAGCCAAGCCGAGCTTAGCGAATCAGCTGAAAGAGCAAAAGGAGCAATGACTAGACGATCTTTGCAGAGTTTTTGCACGCCTCAACCGATATCGGTGTCAATGAGCTCTAGACCCGAAACCGGGTTCTCTGCTCCCTGTTGACAAGCCGGGGGGGTTGACTGCAAAGAACGGATCTTCTTCTGCAATGGAACCATGAGCCAGTTTTAACTTGAAGAGAGAGCCTCATAAGAACTACAAGACTGCGTATATCTAAAGCAATAATCGGATCCGTATTCACAACTTGTCTTCTCCATCTGAGCTCGCGATGTCACGAATCTTACCCCTGGGGCAAGCATTTGCTGTCTCCACGGAGGCTCCATAGCGGTGCTGCGAACCGCAAACCGGCCCCACAAGATGCGAGACGATACTTATCTAGGAGACTCCACAAGCCCAGGTCGAGAAGCCAAGATCCATGAGAATATAAAGAGCCAGGATGACAGCTGTTTCGCCTCCTGTTCCACCCGCGATCCGTACAAACACCAAGAGATCGACCGACGATGAAGAGTCAAGACCCTGAAGCCGTGGCTCCCGCGCCTGAAGGAAAGCTCGGCCATCTAGAGGACGACTCCAACGTGACGAACGATGCCGTCTTCGGCGCCATCCAGGAGGGCGGGCCAAACTATCGCAACGTACGTATCTGTTCCTACCCTCGACCGAGAACGACGACGAGGTAACAGCCGCTCAGGTAGGATGGCTTGGAACATCCGGCCTCATGATGAAGACCCAAATCGGATTGGGAGTTCTTTCGATTCCAGCGTCTTTCGATGTGCTGGGCATGATCCCTGGCATCATTTGCCTATTGGTTATTGCTTCTATCACGACCTGGTCAGACTATATTGTCGGCGTTTTTAAACGCCGTCACCCCGAGGTCTACGGCATCGATGATGCGGCTGGACTCATGTTTGGTCGCGTGGGACGCGAAGTTTTTGGCATTACGTTTGCTGTTTGTAAGTGGACTATTGCATATATCTCTGACTACTGGGAGGCCCCGTTTGGGGTGGAAAACTAGGCCATTCTGTTACATGTCTCTTTTCTATGGCCCCGAGAACAGAGTCTAACTCTTTACAGATACCGTTTGTGTCGCTGGTTCTGGCATGTTGGGCATCTCGATTGGATTGAATGCTCTCTCAACTCACGGGACATGCACAGCCGTGTTCGTTGCTGTTGCTGCTATCGTCGCCTTCTTGACCGCAAGTATTCGGACCCTCGACCGTGTTAGCTGGCTTGCGTGGTTTGGCTTGGTCCCCCTTATTATTGCCAGTACGTACTCAAGAACCATTTGCCTGATGGCTCAACTCTAACCATTCTTACAGTCTTCGTCGTGACGATTGCCGTCGGCGTTCAAGATCGTCCTGACTCTGCGCCTCAGGATGGTACTTGGGTTCCGGACTATAAGCTATTCAATAACCCAACCTTTGCCGATGCGATGTCTGCAATTGCCGCCTTCGTCTTCGCATATGCAGGAACGCCTCTCTTCTTTCCCATCGCAGCGGAAATGCGCGAGCCTCGTGATTACAAAAAGGCACTCTTCCTATGCCAGACTGTTGTTACCGTTACCTACATTGTAGTTGGTATCGTCGTCTACTACTACTGTGGCTCCTATGTCGCCTCCCCTGCCCTAGGATCAGCCGGGAAAACTATCAAGCAGGCTAGTTACGGACTGGCACTCCCAGGCCTGATCGTCAGCTCTTGCCTCTATTCTCATGTAAGGAAGTCGAATCATTGTCTTGTTTGCACACTAACAGTTTCCCAGGTCCCCGCCAAGTACGCATTCGTTCGTATTTTAAGAGGGTCCAAACACCTTAATTCAAACTCTTTGACACATTGGGCAACATGGCTTGGCTGCACAGCTTTCATGGCTATCGTAGCGTATGTCATTGCCAGCGGAATTCCCATCTTCGGAGGACTTGTCTCCCTTATCGGGGCCTTGTTTGGAACCTTTCAGTGCTTTCAGCCAATGGGTTGCATGTGGCTGTACGACAACTGGCACAGGGGTAAGAATAAGGGGGAGAGAACCCTTCAGTGGACTCTAATGGCCTGCTTCAGCATCTTCGTCGTCATACTCGGAACATTCCTCATGATTGGCGGCACGTACGGGTCTGTAGTTGGAATTATTAACTCCTACAAAGAGAGCGGGGGTTCTGCCGCTTGGTCTTGCGCCGATAACTCGAACTCGGTATAAGACGCCAGAGTATGGATAGACTGCATCTCAGGACCATGCTCATAATACTTTAATATTTCATTGTATTCGTGAAATCACACTGTTCAATGTCTTACAGATGTGGAATATCATTAATAGCGCAAGATAGGCAACTGAGAGACAGTAAACTATCAGCACCAGGTGTGAGACACATGAAGTCACAGAGGCTACAAATGTTGGGATAAGTGCACGTTTCAAGAATAGGACGTATATCGTGTAAAGATGGGTAAATGGTGTTCCCAGCAAGCTTTTGATATCGGCGCACCGTGTAGTTTCTCTTCGAGCTCGGGTCCTTGTAACGGTTGCAGCGATTCCAAAATTCCGCTTATCCATTCAAGACGTCATGCCAAGCTCCAAGAAAAGAACACCAAGGCCTTAAGAGCATAACACATTCAGTAAGTTAAAGCATCATGCAGCTTGAAGTGGCTAGGCAGAATGGGGTTGTCACATTCCAATGCATGTCAGAATATCACCTTTTGACAGGTATGAATGAGAAATAGATTAAGCTTAGCCCGTGACGCAACGTCTACTTGCTACAATGCAAGCTTCGGATTCAGAAATTATCACAAGAATGTCACACATGTGTGACCAAGCAGGCATCGACGGCAGAAAGTATGGTGGTCAATCGGGGGCGTGTTTGATAACTAGTTAGCTACCCTTTGAAAATCCCGTATCAAGTGCCGCTCAGAAACCTCTCAAGGTTTTAAATCTCATAGCAACCCTTTTCAGCCAAGTCTCGCTGTTCCAAATCCGTCGATTATTCCCCTGCGCCACTTAGCTAACTAGAAACCAACGGCTATGGACGTTTCCGAAGTAGATCGACATCTTGCTCTTCGCTTAGAAACAGCTTCGTTCCAGTACCGAACTTTAAACCACCCACCTCCTGACAAGTCCCACGACTGGTATCTGCTTTCGTCAGTGGCTATGCTGATCACTTACTAGCAGGAACAACTTTGTTCATGGTCCAGTTAGCAGAGTCTCAGCTGAGCTTACCCGGTTAGCAGCGATGGTTCGATCTTCAGCTGGACTCTACCGAGTCGTAAACGAACAGGAACGATGATACATAGCTTTCCCCGGTATGTGGACATCGTTCGAGTTCAATACAGCTGACGCCTTCCACGTAATACTTCGAATCCACTACGTGCCTGGCAAGATAAAAGCTGGCATACTTCCTCACTTGTTCCATCAACCTATCTCAACAAGCTCACAGCATTCCCAACCCAGAATCACACAGATACACCTCTCTCATCGCATATCATCATGAAATTCACGTCATTTGCTATCGGTGCTCTCGTCACCGTCGCAATTGCTGCTCCTACGAGCAACAAGGCCCTCACTGTATCCGAGGCTGACGTCCACGCTGAGACTGAGACCGGCGCAATTCTTTTGACAGTCGATCTCGACGACGCAATCAACATCCATTCGTATGAGCACAGTAGTTCTGCAACGCGATCCAACCCTACGAGACGCACTTTCAACAATGCCGACAGCTTGATCAGCTCCTTGTCGGATCTTGTCGTTCAAGTCAAGAGCTACGGCGACTCCATAAGTAAATGCTCTATCCCAAGCGCCCACGAGTTCTTATTAACAGGTTACAGATTCCACTTTGCTTAATCTCAAAACTCAGAAGATTTCCAAATCCCAGGCCACAACTGATTCTATCAAGGCGCTCGGCAAAATGCGTGCTCTTCTGTCAGGCTTTATATCTAGCTTCTCCGGCACTCGCAACTTGAACTTCGACAACAGCCAGCGCAAGGAGGTTGTTAGCCATGTTACCGATTTGACTAATGAGCTGCTCAACATCCTCAATAAGCTGGTTGGTGCATTGGGACTACGTCTTGACCTGAACTCATCGCTCAATCCTCTCATGGGCCTTCTCTCCAATCTCCTGGGCGGTTTAACCAGGTCCGACCGAGCCCTCGGCCCTGATCTGAAGAAGAAACTGGCACCTTTGATTTCCGCAAAAGTAGGCGCCCATGGTGGCAACGGGGGCGGAAGTGGCCTAGGCGCACTACTCGGGAATATCTTGAGCCCGGTTTCGCATCTTTTGAAAGCTCTTGATGTCTCCGTGAACTGAGTAATGTATTTGTGCAAGGTTGGCATTGCTGCAACATTATATGATATACTACCAAAGCTGAGAGATCAGGACGTTGAGTGTATATTGAGTGGTAGAAGTAGTGGCTCAAATCTATCCTGTATTTAATAAAGTAATAATATTCACTATGCTATAAAGAAATATGTGGCTCAATATGACTTGCGACATTATGAGATTATCACTTAGTGCTAATAAGCCGGCTGTCATTCTTAGTGGTGCAACCAGCCATTGCCACTCTAACCATAACTACTAACGTTATAAGTATGAATATTCGCTTACTGGTAGGTGTCAGTTTTAGGTCAGCAACTGCTATACCGCAGGCGATGTAGGAAAGTAGAACCAAGCTTCAAACAAGAATGGCTGCTCTTTGTCGCGGGGGTTCTTAGATATCTCTTTCCTATGCCTATGTGGCGGAGCTATAGAGCGACTTGTAGACCTTGACGTCCCCTAGTGATCAGCAGAAGTTGTGATTTGAAAGCGATAGACTGAAAGATGGTGTCCAACGTGAATTGTTTTTGCGATCAAGTCACATTTGCACAATTGAAATTTCAATATCCGATAATGCTAGCGCAATTGTAACTGCCGAAACCCCCAAGCTATTGTCACTGGGACACAGAGCCCAAGTAGCGAGAAATAATAGTTTACTAGTTCAACCCTGTCGCAAAGTAATGGAACCCAATGATTTCTACGTCAGTCTAAGCAAAGACGGCCCCAGGGTAAGATGCACGGTTTAGCCACCTTCCCCAACAAGCTTCACTTCCATGGAGTGACGCTAATATCGCAGATCAATTAACGAACCTAAAGCGACATGATAGTCTTTGGTGATAGGTGGAAAGGACGCTAAATGGTCCTGTAGGCGGCATCTTCTACCTACCTCGCGGAGAAATACCCCTCCGTCGAATTGATTCAACTTTTGTGTAGCTGTGACTTGACCCAAAATGGATGCCGGAGATAGCTGCTCCGACCCTGTCACTTCATGGCACTTGGCATAGCTTAATTTTGTTCTTATTCGACGATTCTAGCAATGCCTTGAGCCAAGCACCCGTAATACTTGCGCGGGGGTGCAAAGCTCAAGCGATACCCGAACGGGTTCGATTGGGGTATAAACAGACCTCTTTGTCGCTCCTCTGTGCGGGAGAATCATTCCTCCTCTGAACATTCGAGCCCTAAACACTGCCTTTTCTGTGATCTCTGAGAACTTCGCTATGCTTCGTCTCTCTTCCATCTTCACGGCGGTGCTCGCCTGTGCCAATGCTGTCAACGCTGCCTGTGGCGATGGCTCGCCTCAAGGAATTGTCTCTGGCTCCGGCACCTTCACGGCCAGAGTGAACGGAGCCAGCGTTTACAGCGGCTCTGACTATCGCCTCGCCATCCAGACTGCCCTTGACCGTATCAGCAGCGGCCAGCGTGTTGTCGTCCAGTCCTCCGGCAGCATTGGCGCCTCTACAATCACTGTCACCAGCGGCAAGACGTTCGAGGTCTGCGGTACCATGAACGTCGCCAACAGATCCGGCCGCGGTGCCATTGAGGTCACCAACCAGAACGACGTCAATATTCCCTATCTTCGCATGACTGGTAGCCCATACTTTGGCCTGCGCTTTTCCGGCACCCGCAACTTGAACCTGGGCCAGATTACCCTCAATCTCAGCGGCGGCCTAGGTATTCGCTTTGATCGCGATGCTGCCTCGAACTTCAACGTCAAGATGGGCACCATTACTGTGACTGGTGCTGGCAGTCATGCCGTCGAGACTTGGAACATTGACGGCCTGACCATCAACTCTGTTATTGCTCGTGATGTTGGCGAATGCGGCCTGCTTCTTCAGAAAACTATCAATGCACGGGTTGGCCTTGTTGATGGTAACAATGTTGCCGCCGGTACTGGCTACGCTACTCTTCGCTTCGCGAACAACAACGGGCAGCTCAGCAACGGCCAGTACACCACTACAAATGTCTTCATTGACCGGGTCGTCTCACGTGGTGGTGGCCGAGGAATCTTTTGCGTCTCCATGTCTGGAGCCGCCGAGATCAAGCAAATCGACCTGGCCAACAACGGCAACAACGCCATTCTTATCGAGAACTGCTACAACTTCGCCATCAGAGGCGGCAAGATCAATGGCGGAGGAGAGGTTCGCGTTGCTGCCCGCAGCGAGTTTCCCAACAACAGCGGCATCTTTGTTGAGGCCCAAGTCAACAGCAACTCCGTTCGCGAGTCCCCATGCGCTGAGAACATCTTCTGGGGAATCACCGGTAACGCTGCCAAGAACATATGCTAGGCCTCAATCTTGCCATGCGCCGAGGATAGGGGGCTTTGGGTTACAATCCTGTACCTCGTTCTGACAACCCATGTCGCTAGCGTTCCTTTTCTAGCCGAGAACTTATTCTAGTCATAGCATCTGCCCGTATATTACGATATTATGTTTCTTGTAACAACTGGCAATAGTGACAGGGAAATTCAACTTCTACCCGTGATATGCAATCTGAACGAATTATCCCTAGACTGCGATCCTATAACCTATCGGATCAGGACGAGATCGTCGTCGTGTAGAGTTCAGGAGTTGTAGACTTGAAGACAATACCGAGCATTATTTTGTTCCGCTGTTTAGAAAGACTGAAGGCCGGCAAAGAGAAGTCAGCGTGATAAGAGGTGATTATATCAGCACCTTTAAAGTCATAGCGATATACTAGTGGCCATAGACTCAACCAGGTCCTCGAGTATGAAATCGAATGATGACATCTACAGTCTATAAGTACTGTTTAAGTATATATTTATGTTTATAGTACTTGCTGTGTCTTCAGGCGTTAGTGGAAAAGTGGCGGCTCGTTTTCAGTCCGTCGACAGACTAATTATTACTCTTTTTATGCTATATGAAGGCAAAAGGCACCGAATACCTTGACGGAAGGAAAGGCACTTTAGGGGGACAGTAAGCTAGTTGAAGCACACCTCTTTCAAATGGATCATGTCAAATTATTCTATACTGAGTAATGAATACCAAAGTTCTTTATCATCGAGATCCAGACAGCCAAAGCCACAAGCGGCCAATCCGTTACCATACATGAACATCCAGACCAAAGGATCATCTGCCCTCAAGCATACAACGCCTGTGCGTTAGCTCCAACAGTAGCAGGCTCAATATTGGTATTATTGTAATCCGCGGAGGTAAAGTAAAACCACCCTAAGCCGTCCTGCTCCATGGTTTTGACGTAGGCATTAATCAGCGCCTGGTTTGCCACCTTGCCATCAGATGAGGTGCCAGTAAACCGGTTCAATATGACGGCAGACTGCGTCTCAAAGCCGCTCGGGATGTTGTTGCTCAGCGTCGTCTGGTCCTCGTACGGCGGCCCATCAGGACAGTTGAGGCAGCTCTCAAAGGCAACCACGACGTCGCAGATGCTGTAGTACTCAGTCGCTGCCTTGGCACCAAAGTTACAGACCACGGTGATGCTATCACTGAAGGCTTCACGTGCGAACGTGATGGCCTCGTTGAGATAGTCGAAGTCGGCGCTACTCTCATCGAAGAAGAGGCCGTGGACAGCAACGTCGGCGTCAGGGTAGGTGGCCCATTCACTCCAAGTAGTGATGCTGGCCTTGAGCTCGTCGAGCGGGGACTGGGCGTAGTCGGTGCGCACGTAGCCGATCGTTTTAACGTTGGAGTAGCTGTTGAGCTTTGATGTGCCTGCCACGTAGTTCACGTCGTCGTTGCCAGGCTCGCCGGTGGCGCCAGGGCCATTTTCTGGATTGACCACGACCAGCCAAGGGATGTTGGAATCAGCTGAGATGGCGTCAAACACGGGCTTCCAGTTAGCAGCGCCGTCATTCCATTCCATGGAGGGATATGTGTAGAGCGGCAGGACAATGCCCGTGGCGGCGACTGACATGGCCTGGCCGAAGAGAAGGCTCGCAGTGATTGAGAATTGCATGTTTAAAATGTTAATGTGTTTTGTAATATGAGCCGGCTGTAAGGGAAGCGAGCCAGTCTACTTAAGTAGAGGAACTGGGAAAGCCCGAAGGATCACAATCATCGTACGTCTCCTAAACGTGAAACGGGCTGCAGTACTAGAGGGGGGTCGCGTAATTTGCGAATAGCTCTTGGCTTACAAGCTCCTTCAATACGAGTGTGTTCTGTACCTAGACTCAAGTACCTAGCTTTTACGCAGGTACTGTTACTGGTCACAATCCTGAGACCAGGTACATAATCTACACTCAATAGACGTCGATCTTGAAGTCTCTTTATTTACTAGGTACATATCACGAGAACTAAGCGACCCTTGGGGGCGATGTAAGCCCCCCTACTGCAGTATCTTCAAGGAGGGAAGAGTCCGTGTTTAGTAGGGAATACTAGCGCACCACCTATCTATCACCCAAGCACCGAATCAGAGACAAATGATCAGAGATAGATCGTCCATCGGCTCCGCCAAATTGCTATTCGAGGTTGATGATTTATGAAACGCTCTTTCCAACCCCAAAGCAAAAATAACAGAGTAACCGCAAAGTCGCCAAGGCAGGTGGCTAATGTTCTATCCCAGGAGCTGACTGTTTGTGGGCCCACGGTGAGGCATATAATCGAAATTGATTCTACCGGGCTTGGCCTTTCTCACCGATTTTTCCCTGTCCCTGTACCGTCTTACTCGGCTCCACGATGCAACAAAACTTACACCACAAAGAGCCAAATAACCTGGCGAGTCCGAGACACGCCATGGCTACAGACATCCACCGGGCCACACCCGATGAGATCACCGCCATCATGGACTTCGTCATGTCCGCCCGCACCGATATGTTTCCAATGTTGGACTCGACATCGCACATGCAGCTGGCCAAGCGTGAGCTCGTCGATTTCCAGCACATTTACCTGGATCATCCTGAGGGCTGCTTCCTGACTGCGTGGGCAGATAAGCGCCTGGTCGCCACTATCGGATATGTGGCCTACGACCAACGTTTCCCTCAACTCAAGTTCGGGCATGACCGCGTCGTCGAAGTGGTGAGACTCTACGTCGATCCAGAATGCCGCCGCGCTGGCTTGGCTTCGAAACTGTTTGCTGCTCTGCAGGAGACGGCACGACAGGCGGGCATTGAGCAACTATATCTACATACTCACCCCTTCTTACTCGGTGCGGTCGACTTTTGGAAACGGCAGGGATTTTCTGTTATAAATGTCGATGATGATATAATATGGAACACAACACACATGAGTCGGCTTGTTGGCGAGTAAGGCTGTTGGCCAATTACGACAGAGCGGCTACAAAATACACTCGCTGCTATTATCGCACAGACTTCTATACATACGAAGTTCTTGCGGTCAAGCAGGCTCCTAGGATAAATGGGTTCCACTCTGCTCTGAACGCGTGTGGATAGAGAGAACAGGATATCTAGATATGACTCGCACAGTTGAAAACTAATTCAGAAAGAAATCATACTTCTTTTCCTTGCTCTATCTTGACTATGTTCTCATCGACGAACACCGGCCTGAACAGGTTCTTCCTATTCTCCCTTTCTCCCCACGTTTCTCAAATCCGTTGAATACACCGCTTGGGTAAGTCAATGTCGAGTGACTAGAGACAAAGGCCCGGCAATGTAGCTCAAATAAAAGTAACTCTCATGCCCTTTGAATCCAGTTTTGGGACAGCCAGGAAAATATCATGCACTGGGATAACATCCGTCTCGTCCGTCTCAAACAAAGCCATCTTGGGTCCGCTCGGGCGAAACATTACCGCCAGAGCCATATACAACTCCGCGTACGCGAAACTATAGAGATTGTCAGTATAGGAAGATTTCAGTACACCACTTGAACCTACTTCATTCCCAAGCAATTTCGAGAGCCTTTGGAAAACGGGATATAGCTTCGATTCATCAGAGGGTTGTAGTTTCCTAGCCAACGCTCTGGTCTGAATGAGAACGGCTCCGGAAAGACCTCAGCATCAGTATGCATCATATAAGCTGACATTCCTACGGGAGTCTGCGTTTGGACATCAGCATATCAAATTGGATTTAGTAAGACTTGGGGCAGAACGCACGCCCTTGGGGATTGTGAACTCCTTGTACTGTAGTTCCACGTCGGGCGAACAGCGAGGCACGCGGCGCATTGAGCCGTGGCTCATCCTGTAGGTTACAGATATTAGTCCAACAAGGCACGTCATAAGAAAGGAGAGATACTCACCGCAGGCCCTCTTTGACACACGCATGAAGGTATGGGATCTTTTCCAGATCTGCCCACCTTGGGATCTTGTCTGGGTAGCCTCTCATGGATTCTTCCAGCGACTCCCGAAGCTGCCTTTCAATGTTGGGGTCTGCGAGAACAAAGTATGTAACGGTAGACAGCGCTCGAGCCGTGGTCATTGTGCCGCCGGAAAGGATGGCGATGAACTCCCCCGTTAAACGTGAAGTTTCCTTCTCTGACTCGGGCATGTCACTGTCAAGGAGATGTTCAATCAGGGTTTTCTGCTGGCCGGTTTCAATGGACTTTCCAGAGAGGCGATGTCGTTTCGCCTCGTCAATGTGGTCGACAATAAGCTATAGTTGGTTCATTAGCAAAACTTGTGTCTTTGAAGACACGAGTAAATCCTGCGGCGTGAGAATATCATCATTTGGTGGGCTTACATCTGTGAATGCTTTGAAGCCAGCAGCTCCAGGAGTCAACGTCAAGAGGACAGATCTTGGGAGAAGCCGCAACCAGCTGTTGAAGATCAGCACAAGATAAACGGTAGCTAAAGAAAAACAGTGACTTACCCCATGAGAAACGTGAAGTGCGTGTACAAAGTAATTTGAGCAAAGAATCGGTACAAAACAGCGTGCCTTGTGTCAACCTGTCAGTCTATCACATACATATGACATATCATATGGGGTAGTTTTGCTTACCATCCCGGGGAGAAATCAGGTTCGGTGACAAACGAGGGTGGGTTCATGACGGAGATCTTTCCAATAACATCTCCAGTTATCGCAGCGTATACGTGCTCCATGTTGACAACCACATTGCTACCTCGTAGTGAGCGGAGGCGATCATCAAGGACCTTGAGCTCCTCTGCAATCATGTACTCGTAGTTTTGGACTTGGCGTCTAGAGAAAAAGGGATCCAGTGGCTTTCTCCTAATCCGATGGAGGTCATGGTCCTCGGACACGGGATGTGAGCCTATGAGGTAGTGGTCAACTTTCATGCCTATGCGGTACTCGTCACTCCTTAGCTTGCTACTTACCATCGATACCAATACCTGCTCTGGATTGTGGAAAGATCTGGCTTCTTCGCACGGAACCCGCCACATAGAGAGTGCTGTGAAAGCTAGGGTCTCGGACGGACAGTTCCCAGGGGTTGATTCGGATGATAGGGCCTGATTAGACTATGTAAGAAATTTCAAAAAGAGGTGAACGAGGCATCTCACCAAACTGGTCATGCATTTCTGAAATCTTGTAGTAGTATCTTCCACGCTTGACGACGTCGAAGTAGAACTCATACCAGGCAGTGGCGGCAGCAATCTTGGATCCAGGAAACCCGGCAAGAGGCGAAAGGAAGAGTCGATAAACGGCCAAAAGAAGCCCATAAGCGAGGAAGGCAACGGGCGATACGAGAGCAATGACTTTCCAGTTGGCAATGAGAATGTCAACCAGATCAGAGAGCTTGGAGCTCAGAGCCGAAGCATCTGGCAGGGATTTCAAGTGGGTTTCCAGTTTTTCCATCATGTTGAAACCAACAGCTGGATAGAACAAAATGAGGGAACTGGAGTAAGAAAGAAAGAACGAGGCCAGGCTTTATCTTGGGGCGGACTAGATTTACTCTGGTGGCTGCTACCTTGTGATGAATCCCTTTTCCCGGGCGGAGCTTGCGACGCGCCCTAATGTACATGCATGAATCCGGATGCAATACAACATAGTCATGTAGACACGGGCCATGGGCGCCATTTGTCCATGCGAGTGGTGTTCATCCCTTGCGTCTCTAGTCCGAACCCAGAGAAGTCGAAAGGCGCTAATCTGACACCTTTATTCCGGCAATTTGTCAGATGTGGCTAAGCTGTCATGGGGGTCTTCGCAGTAGACTCGACATCAGACCTACCAATCGGACGGCTAGAATAGATTAGTTGACGACTCAGATTGATAGAAGAAGCCCCCCATCAACGGACAGAGGTCTTCTCTAAATTTGATCATATGCTTCCCGGTCCACCGAGGCGCAGGGGGCGAGCTCATGAGCGAGTTTTGGAGAGTATGGAGACAACAGACAGTGGAAAGCAGTTAGGCGAGCGTTACTGTAGCGTAGATATAAAGACCCCCTCACTCATAGCTCGGGTTCGAGGTCATCTTTCCCTATCATTCTCATTAATATCCCCCTGAATTCTTTCCCATCTCTGTCGGGTCGTGATATTGAGCTTCACGCATTCTAGACTTCGACATGGAATACCAATACTCCACGATTGTTGATCCGTCCGCCTACGAGGCAGAAGGGCTTTGCGATGGCATACCCCTTCGCATACACCAAAGCCAGGAACCAGAGAACTTGGGTGCCATCAGGGCTCAAGAGGACTGGAGAAAACATGTTGCCCCCGTGGGCCTCAAGAAAGCGAGCCTCGGCCCCAAATACAACTTCTTGTCAGTAGCTTATCCGGAGACCAAGCCGGAAAGAATGGAGGTGCTGGCCTACTTCAACGAATTCATCTTCCTACATGATGATGTGGTTGAGGAAGTGGATAAGGCCAAGGTAAGACCAGCTCTGATAGGTCGAGGCCGATATCTAACGTGTGTTCAGGGAGATGAGCAAAACGACGAAGCCCTGGAGGTATGTCGCGAAAGCGCAGCCAAAGGCTCCGCCCGCAGCATCAAAAGGAGCACTGGACGAAAGTTCATGATGTCCAAAATGTCGCAAGAAGTGCTGTCTATCGACCGGGAGCCAGCAGCCGAGGCTCTGGCCCTGTGGGCTGAGTGGTTCGACAAAGGGGCTGGTCGCCAGAACCATACTCAGTTCGACACCTTGGACGAATACCTGGATTACCGGATCCTCGATGTAGGAAAGATGTGAGTTTCTCCCTTTAGGCTGAAAGACCCAGAACCGCTTATCCACACCGCACCAGGTATTTGACCGGCGTTACCATCTTCGCCATGGGGCTCAGGATCCCCGAGGAGGAGCACGAACTTCGCTCGCAGCTCTGTCGTCCGGCCTGGGTAGCTCTTGGCCTAACCAACGATCTCTATTCGTTCGACAAGGAGCTGGAAGCTGCGAATCAAATAGGCGAGGCGCACGTATGCAACGCGCTGTGGGTCATGATGCGGGAGCAGTCTGTCGGCAGGCATCAAGCCAAGCAGCTCTGCCGGCAAATGATACAGGACAACGTCGCGCAATACGTCGAGACGGTACGCGTCACAAAGGCCCGAACAGACGTCTCTCGCGATCTGAAGATCTTTGCCGAGGCTGTTCAGTACATCCTGAGTGGTAACGCTGTGTGGACGCTGGGCGCCCCTCGTTACAATCCTGGGACGACCTTTAATGCAAAGCAGCTGGAGTGGATGACGCACGGAACCCCCCCACGGCTCCGAGCCGAGGGCAAAAGGCCATCTGCAACTCTGCGAGACTCCAGATCCGTGTTCCCGGCGCTCAATGCAGGTCTCCAGGCTCTGATTCGTGCCCTCCGCAGCGGACTGAGGAGGATGCTGCATGGCTGGTGGTTCTAGACGCAGCGGTACCAGTTGATCATGTACCTGACAGTACTTTTGGATAGCCTCTTGAACGTCTCATGATATCTACCGATTCCCACAACGTCCCGAGTGCCTCTGCCGGCTGCCACACCAACCCAATTGAGGTACACGTCATGCCTTGCCGGTGCTTAACCTTGAACTTAAAGCGAGCATATCTTTCGCATCAGGTTTCTAGCTCCCTTTTGACCAGTTCGCGCTAGCCCTGGTCGTCCACCCATCGGATCGGCCCGGGGTTGGAAGTCGTTGATGAGGCGGTGAAGCCTGCGGGGTGTATGAGGGGTTGATGGCCAGGCCGTCAGAGTCGATGGCCAAGCACATCAAAGTTCGCGCCCGTGGCCCAATGAGCATCACATGTTGCATCTCTGTTCAGAGAGCCAGGTGTCGAGACCACAAGGTCGGAAAGCATGGATGGGCGCTGGAAGGGGTTAACTGATGATTGCTACGAAGACGAAACTGGTTCTTGGGCCCGCTAGCGGCTTGACTTGTGTGAGGATGTGTTGGCACTGCATTCCATGGGCTATCTTCGACCCATCTTAATTCTGTCATTTCAACTAACAAAGCCAGGTGTGCTCTAATAAACGATGAACATTGACTGTGTTTGCTTGGCAGCACCTCATTGGCTCAGGAATGCCTCGCTTCAACACCCTCAACAGCCAACGCCTGGCAGGCATATCACCACAAACTCCAGTTCAAATGCCGTAATGTTGGCTCCGTTGAAACTTCACCCTCGGTTGCTATGCGAGAACAGGGGCCCCCAGTGAATAAATAAAAAGATGGATAATTAACAGCAACGGGATAACTGCCCCGCTCCGATCATGATACTGTACTGCCCTTGCCGAGCTGTCCATCCATTTGCTCGTCTCTCCTAGATACCCTTCAGATAACGCCTCTTGATCCCCTGCCAGACTAACTAGCCTAGGATAACATCTTGACAAGTCTCTTCCCTTGGAATCCTGTTGGTTGGCCACCAAGTGGACCATAGTTTCCTCCAGAACCGAGGACCAGGTTCGGAAGCATCTCCTGGGGCCCCGGCGCTGACAGACGCACGCTACAGCCTCTAACCTCATAGCTCGTCCGGGAGAGGCTTTCGGCCCCAGACAACATAGAGGGGTTCGTACGAGTGGATTCTCGTATCTTGTATATCTCGCCGGACTTCCACCAATGACATCTACAAGGTTCATAAGCACACCACTCACTCCATCTGTCAACTGCTGGATGACGTTGCTTACCTGGATCTCCTCCTCAGTCCATCCGAGCACCCTGCTAAATAGCCCGAGGGTGAATCCGCTCAGCCCCTCTGTGAGGTTCCACCTCCATAGCTTTCCTATATCCTTCCAGTATGGATCTGCAGGCCACCCGTTGGTTGGTATCTTGTACACTCTTTCCTCGACATCCACAAATCCCACTTCCTCGTACCATTCTTTCATCTTGTGCGCTACTGAAAGTGGCCTATTCACACTCTCGCTGGCGATGTTGAGGTTTCTTGCCCATCGTGCCAGCGGTCCATGAGGATCCAGCGAATCATCATCCGAGTACCACATTGTCATCAAGTCGATACTCTCAAGCCAACCCCCCGGTTCTAGATTATCGAATGCCTGCTGCACTATCTCGGTCTTGAAGTCTGAAAAGCTCCCCAAGGTGATGCGGGTATGGATATAATCAAACTTCTCCATACAACTCCAGGGTTCTGACCTGTAATTCAGATTCAAATCAGTGCTGTCTCGGAAGAGGCGGAGGTGAGCATGACGCACGCATCTTGGACAAAAAACCGCACATTTGGCGGCAGTGTCTGTGGCTGAATAGGTGACAAGTCTATGCCTTCAACATACGCTGTTGGGTATAGGTCGCCCATCTGGATGGCCCAATCGCCTGTCCCGGTAGCCACATCAAGCACTCGTCTTGGAGGCTGAGACTCGGAAAACGGTGCCAGATGCAAACACCCATCGAACAGCTTGGACATGATGATGCCGTTCTGAAACTCTAGACGATCTTGTTCAGATACATCGTTTGGGAAGGCATATGCTATGGTTGGCGAAAGTCAGCGCGGGGTACGATTAGAAGCGAAGCAGCAAAGTCGTACACCCTTCTTTATACGCATGATACGTCCGACCAAACTCTTCAGGGTAGTCTTCGACGCTGCTCTCCAAGGTCTCGGAGTCTCTGCTAGGGAATCAGCAACCTCTCACAGGCGTCGGAGGTGATGGATCAAACCTATCATCGGCAGTGGGCTATGGATGGTGCCGTTAGCGGATATGAGTCTCACGCGCAGATGAAATAAGAGCACATACGTCGACGGCCAAGTGCTCGACAACCAAGCTACTGGCATCTATTATGGACTCAAAGGTAAACTCATAGTCGCCATGCGGTCCCTGGGTGGAACCTGAAGAGTTAGACGCCATGGAGAGTGGCGAGTGCGCCAAATCGCGCGACCTGGTCTTGGCTCGCGGTCGGAAGCTGGGAATATTCGTATGCCAGGCCATGGAACGACAGGCTTGATATTCCCAGGATGGAGCCTTGGGGGAATCAAAGCACAGAACAGGGGGTGAGCGAGGGTGCTGCTGGTGAGAACTGTGCAAGTGGCAAAGGCGGGGAGGGGTAAAGGCCGAAAGGGTAGAGATGGAAAGTTGAGACAGAGGGACAGAGTATCGACACTAGCCAGGCAAAAGCGTCAGCGGGAGGCAATGCGACGAGGCAGAAGAGAAGAGGTATGATCAGGCAAGGCCAAGATCAAGATAGTGCTGCACCAGAATCCTCGCCCCATGCACAACAAGGTCAGGAAGGATTCAGGATCTGATCGGTGGAGGTCGGTACGCGTGCACGGGGTCGACGAGGTGCTGGGTTGTTGTCCCGACAGGTTGGGTCGGGCAGCCAAGGGCGGGATGGAGAAACAGCGGGAAATCCGGGAGCCTGGGAGCCTGGGAGCCTGGGAGCATGGAAGCTAAGGTCGAGAGCTTGCTGCAAAGGAGACGCAGACTCGCATCGCAGACTCGCATAAGCCCAAGGCGAGACAAGTCGGGCCCAAGGCCATGGACAACCAACCCCAGAGCGGCTCGTTGTTGGATGCTCGAAAGCGGTGTGACACTAACCCACGAGATTGGTCAACCACGACGCAAGCGGTCGCCGACCTTTTCGCCCCGTCACCAAGTTGGCCAATTGCAAGAGGAAACGTAAGGGGGGGGGGGATGGTGGCCCTTGGTAGCGGGACCACCATGATGGGATGGGATGGCGATGCAAGTCGCTGCAAACGGATCCATTCCGGGCTTCTCGAAACTCTTTTTTCTGAAAACAACAAAAAGGGAATGCGGAACATGGCGTCCCCGGCTTTGGTAACGCCTGATTGTCGGGTTGGCGATTGATATGCCCCTTGTGCTGCCTCGCCCATCACGGTGTCTTAGATAAGTTGAGCACACAGCATAAGTCACCATACCCCAGCAAAAGCTGTAATCCCTGCTCGTTTCCTCGCTAGCAGCCTTGGCTCGAGGGTTCAAAATGACAGGTAACCTGAGGAGCCCGACTCTCAGTCCTGTGGCTGCATGTTCTGGACAGCAAGGCCAAAACGCCCCAACTCGGTAATGGATATCCAAACCTTGCCTGTCGTCTTCATAATCTACATCATCGCGAACATGCTCGCCCGTCATGGGCCCCAGGGAGGGAGAGTCACCCATCCAACTCCTTGGCAGCCGATCAGGGTACAGTACAACTCTTGGAATCGGGCCACGAGTTCCAACTTGGCCCATCTTATCGCCGCCCGAGCGAAGCAAAGACCCGACTGACCCCTCATCTGCTGGCACACACACACACACACACACACGATTCCCACCGAAACGATGCTCGACTACACAAATCCGGTCGACATGCAAGCCGCTCAGACAAAGGATTCGATTATCATCCCCCCTCAAGCCCTCGGCGACGCCAGAATTACAAGCCCACGATCTGCTGTGCAACCACGCTCATGTCACTGCTGGAGATGTAGTTGGACACCCCCGCCTCCGCCCAGAACTGTCTTTGACGCCGTGCCAATCACCGCCCACGATGCGAGGCCTGGAATGTCCGAGACCTCGCCAAGTCGTGGCTGCAAATCGGTCCTTGCACGTATCAGATCGATCGTGATCTGCTCACATAATCTTCCCACATTGATGGTGTAGTCGCAAGCCTTGACTGTAGAGACGGAGACATCCCGCCGGAATCCCAGCATGCCGTTACACCACCTTATCTCGAGGCTCTTGTCGCCCGGGGATATCTCCAGCGCCACAGCACTTCGAACAAGGCCTCGTCGCAAGCCATAACAAGTCCGCGTATTGCACGCTCGAGATCAAATAGGCTCTCGGTGTCCCAGAGTTCGTCGGGGACCTCGGGCCCCGAGTCGTCAAAGAAACTAAGGTAACCAACCACAGCTTTGGGCATCAGGCTACCTGAGATCTCGCGTGGACCCTGATACTGTAGATCATGGCATGCTGCGGAAGAATGGCTTCTTGGATTGGCCATATCCGGCTCCACCAAGGTATCCATAGCAGCAGTAGCTCTTCTAGAACCATCATCAAGCAAGCTCGGTACTTGCCGTTCCCCCGCAATCCTTGCCAGAGTATCTGAAGCTGCCTGAGCATCAGAATGGGTGGTATTGCGTCTTTTCCGCGTTAGCCGCAGTCGCTGGAACGCATCGGCAAGGCTTTCCGTAACCCAAACTCGTCTAGGTGAGGGAGAAATCATCCGCCGTGTCGTTCAACTCATGTTTCCCCAGGCGGACGAGAGGGATTTGTAAGAGAACAACAGGCAATCTATTAAAGTTGTTCCATGAAACCTGCAGTGGAGAAGAGACTTTGGGCTCGCCGGCTCAACTTCCGAGACTCTCAGCTGATTTCCGACAGGGATAAGCCCAAGTTGGGGAGGCAGGGAGGGTAGGTGGGCTCATACATACCCAGAGACCTTGATAGCCATGGTATGTATTTTGCACGATGTCCGTCGAGATACACCAAGTGAGTGAGTATTCAGAAGTATAAAAGACCAGGAATTTAACAATTTTTAATACTTCAATCGCTATCCGCGCTCCAGAGCAGGGTTCGTTCTAATACAGGCTGTGCCTACAGAGGCTACAGCCCCGTGATCCCGTCCAATATTTAATAGGCTCGGTGAGTGTAGGGTACCCGCCATACCCGGCTCTTACTTACGATAGCACGGGTCCGAGTAAGAAAGACAGCATTCAGACTTGGAGGTATTTCACTTGGTAGAGTCTGAAGTGACTTGTATACGCTAGGGTTTGTTACTCTCGACGGAGAACTTGTTTCGTTTTGACAATCGACCCTCTACTTGTTTTTTTGGTGAACCTCTGTTGGTACACGAGTGGATCATTGATGTGGGCCTATATTGACTAAACTTGAATCTCTACCTGTATCAGTAGCGATTAGGGTCCATCACCATTGACATTTCTATGTTCTGCCAACCGGTAATCTCCAGCATCGGGGCGATTGGGCAGGTTTGTTAGTTAACAACCGAGCATGTGGTTATCAAGTAGCCAAGCAGTGAGACGAGCAAAGAATCAAAGAACAATACAAGCACGAGGAATAGTAAGGAAACACACTTACTAGTATAAAGAGAATCTCTTGTTAGAAACTGAAGTTGATACATACTGTTTCTCCCACCTACTGATCTCTGTGTTGGCTTGTTCAAACACTCGATATTGCACCATTATCTGGTGATCTCGTGATATCTTCCAGCGACTTCTAACTCCGCATTGAATTACCGCGAACCAACCCTTGCCTAGGGAGCGCTTCACAGCCTGATCTCTGAGTGTTCCATCTTATTCCAGGGGCCAGGCAAGCGCCAAAGACTGCCAATTCTGGGCCCCGAACTAGACGCCGACGGCAGGCGTCACAAGGCTGAGTGCCAGGCAAACAAAGAGGAGCGAGTCGAGTGGGAGCGGGGGAGCAGAAGCTGCGTGATATGCCAAACGACACGTCTTTCCCTGGCAATGTCTTTGAGGCCGGAGTCGGTCACTTTTGGGGCATCCGTGAGACGCGTCCGTACATGCAGGCGCGTTATAACATGGTGGACACAATACTTCAAGTCTTTGGAGCTCCTGGCGGACGTGCTGAGGCTGTTGAGTCTGGTCTCGACCATTTCTTGGCTATCCTCGACCTTGTTCGTGGCCAGCTCGCCAGTGGCATCGTGAATGATGTCCCGAGATCCTCACCCTACAGCACCGAGCAGGTTACACCTCTTATCGAAACCGTCAAAGGTCAGATTCGGGAGCTTTACACGTCCATCAACAAGTACAATCCCCACTTCTGGCGCCTGATGCTCTCAGGTCCTACGACTGCCTATGGGGCCTCTCTCAACAGGCCCAGCTCATACTCACCGAGGACGGAGGAAGAGGCCCGTTTGATAATTGGTTACTGCATTGCCTCGTGGTTTGAGACGCCTGGGTCGTTCGATGCGATGGAAAGAGCGAGCAGGACGACTTAAACTCTTCCTGTGATGGTTGCTGGTTGCTGGACCATGGAGTTATAGGCGGACAAGGGGTGGTGTTTTTGTGTGCAAAGACAGTTTCGTCGAGGGAAAAGGTCTGAAATGGAGGCTTTGTCGTTGATTACTTGAGCATCAAGGTGGTAATCTGTGCTATCATGACATTTTGATAACCTCTTTCGTTGTTATCTGACTTTTCAACTCGGCCATGGCCCTAGCGCTCGAGCATTGCACGGAAAAGCCGGAGTCCAAGGATAGAGTTTGCAAAGACGCGATAAGACCCAGGGGCTAATCAGGAGTAATAATGGGCCAGTACGACCTTGCAATAACCAAACAATAGAGATTTAGACTCTGATTGCAGACGCGAAGGGCGTTATCGATAGCAAGGGATATTATCCAGTTAACGTCGCGTCAGCCAAGACATACCCTGGCAGACAACGTCGCTCCTGACGCTGAGTGGCGCAAATACTGCCTTAGGTAAACAGGCGGGGCTACCAAGCATCCTCCAGGATCGCAACCTCAATACTGTACACGTTTTGTGTTCCGTCATCTCATCTCATCTCATCTCATCTCATCTCATCCATATCCTGCTTTCTCACAACCTCTGCTCATCCGCATGCGTGCTCACAACCGCCCGTGAACGATAGTCGACAAGACATCATGGCCTCGAGCATCTGGGACGACTCTGCGCGGACGCATGATGGACGCCAGTCCGAGCTGCCGCCCTTGTCCCAAGAGCAGCTTCGTCGCGGCGACGCTGATGAAAAGGTCGCAGCCTTGGACGCGAGCAAGAACAGGGACAAGATCAGATGCCTCGACGGTCTTCGTGGCATTGCTTGTCTCATCGTCTTCAACTACCATTTCTTCTGGCCCTGGACCCCATCCATCATGCTGGGCCATGGCGCATTCCCTCCCCGAGCCCCCGAGCCCTACTACGGGTGGCCTTCCTTGCCAATCCTATGTCTCTTGCATCGGGGCCGTCCCATGGTTGCCATCTTCTTTGCCATCTCGGGCTATGTTCTCTGTCGACACATTCTGAGGTTGATACACGAGCGACGCCTCGAGGCTGCCTACCAGAAACTTGCGTCGGCCGTCTTCAGACGCGTGTTCCGGCTCTACATCCCCCCTACTATCAGCATGTTCTTGGTGGCAATGCTGGCCCAGATGGGTGTCTTTCGGTCCGAATTTGCCATCTACAAAGGACCTGACTCGGTCTACATCAACGGCACCGTGACGGTCGCCCAGTTGAATGATACCTGTCTCAACGGAACCTTTCCAGCGGTCGGGCCTGCAGGCGTGGCCGCCTTTCTAGGCTTGGAGAGCTCGGCATATCTCAATACCACCGGCTGGACCGATGTGCTTTGTCTGAATGCGACATCCAAGGTGATTGGCCCGTCGGGTCTGTACAAGATTGTGGATGAATATGAAGCCGAACTGGCAGACAACAACAAGACAGCAAACGATACTCTGGAGCTGACCCAGCTTTCAAAACACGCCACTCTAAAGTACGGCAGAGACAAACACAAGGCGCCGCATCGCAGCAAGGTCGCGGTAGACATTGACGACGTTGCGAATATCACAAACCCCCTCAACCTGACTTGGGTCCAGTTTGGCGGGTCGTGGGAGGAGCACCCTCACATTCACGACAACATGACTTATGCCCTCCAGAACTTCACGAGATCGTATGCGGAATGGGCCAACCCGTTCAACTTTGGCCACTACCACCCGCGCTACGACCCGCACACCTTCACCATACCCATGGAGCTTCGCGGGTCCATGGTCATCTACCTCTTCCTCCTCGGGACAGCAGCGCTGAAAGCAAAGTGGCGGCTGGGCTTTGGCGGACTCCTCTCCGCCTACAGCCTGACATTGGGAAGATGGGATATGGCTACATTCCTCGGAGGCACGATCCTCTCAGAGCTCGATATCAGACAGGCTTCAGACCTTGCCCAAGTCTCCCCCAAAGACCGCGGATCGGTTCTTCCAATTGCTGGTGCTATCAAGGGTCGTCAAGTCGGCTCCCAGCGATCGACACGCGGATCAACCGTGATGCGTTGGTTTGCCATCTTTGTTGCCCTCTTTCTGCTCTCTTACCCCGATGCTGGCGCAGAGTACACGCCGGGCTTCGTCTTCCTTTCTTCGCTTGTTCCCAAGTATTACATTCCCTTGTCAGGCTGGATGTTTTACCAGTCCATGGGCGCTCTTCTGCTCCTCCCCTGCGTTCTTCGAAGCTCCTTTCTCCGCGGCATTCTCGAGGGATCGGTGGCGCAGTACCTGGGACGAATCAGCTTCTCATTGTATCTCGTCCACGGACCCGTCTTGCACAGCTTGGGCTTTTGGATCATGCCCAGGCTGTTTGAGCACTTTGGCAGGATGGGCGGCTTCGTTGCTGGCTGGCTCATCCTGGCCAGCGTGACTTTCTATCTCACCGGCTGGTGGCATAGGAAGGTCGACGGCTGGAGTGTCACGGTGGGAAGGAGAATAGAGAGGGCGTTGGTCGACTGAACCCAAGCACTCGAAGCTTCATTGGGGGATCTGGAAACTGATAAGCCTGCAAGTGATTGCAGTGGTTCAGCGGCCAGGCTTGAAGTTTTGTAATTGTCATTTTCAGTAGGCTTGGTTGGGCTTTTATATATATGGATTTATTTCAACCACTGCCTCCCTGTTGCTGCTCACCATCCCGGAGTCTTATGCATCTAGCTGCAAAATCTGGAGACCCCGGCTCAACGTGGAATACGATGATATACGGAATATGGTTAATCATCTTCAATAGAGCATTGAGCATCTTCAAGATCGGTGTGCCAAGGCTGATTTAGGGACCTAGTCCCATAGTGTGTGACCAGCTTGTTTCACTCTCAAACCAACAGTATTTGCACAAGACTGCCTGAAGTTCCGTATCAGATCAGGTTCTTATCTGGGGGAGTACTTTCCTAAAGAACGTTGGGGGATACAGTGACCAGACATCAATACTTTAGCAAGACTGGACAGGTGTCTGTAGATATCAGTCTGGTAGCCGGTCTATTCTATAGATTATTGATCAATAGGGTATCAAGTCCTATTCTATATGCCTTTCCTCTATCAAAGAGGGTTTTGCTGCCACAATATCAAAGAACACGGTTTCTTCTCACATCTTTGACATCATGGTATAACGTACAATTATGCTACACGCTCTCAAATGTCACAATCCTCCGCATCATTGGCTGGCTTCTCTGTTTGAATCCTGCAGCCTCGCCAGCTCCAGCAACAGCCTGTAGACGTAAATGCTCATGTCAACCTCCCTGAAAGCCTCGGCAAACCAGTTCCTGCCGCGATCTGCAATTTCCCTGGCAATCTCCTGCCCAGACTCGGTGGACGTCAAGTACGATACCAGCTCAGGAAGCTCTCGCAGGCTTTGGCTGACGGGTATGTAATGGACCCAAGGCATCAGACGCTCGTCATGCCACTCCCGGAAGAGTGTCTGCTTCAGCGGAACTGATTTGGAGGCTAGGAGCTTGTAGTATCGGCCGCTGATGCCGTTTCCGTCGGTGTCGTACACCAAGCGTGATCGAAGCGCTGCGTCTTTGTCGGCCCATGACTTGGTGTTGAAGTGTGTGCTCTGGTCTCTGCAGTGTCTGCCTTCGCACTGAAAGATCCTGGAGAACGCAACGTCGAATAGTCTGCTGTTCAGGAAGCTCGACTTGACGCGGTTGACGAACCCGTTTTGGTCTCTCAGGTAGTGGTGTTCCCGGTGTTCCAAGTTCTGTGACAGACTCACGAATCTTTGACGATGAAAGTTCTGCCATTTGTCGTCTAACGCGAAGCCGCCAGTCGTCGAGCCAGCCCAGTAGAGATTATTTCGCTTACTCTCCCAGTCCACGTCGTGTGAGTCTTCGTATTGGAACTCGGACTCGATGTAGGCGGGGCTTGGGAACAGGATATCACCCATCGTTGATAATGAACCAGTTGACAGTATCGGAATCAGCCCCTCGATAGGCCAAAAAGTTTTGGGACTCATCAGAAATCCGTGAAGTTGGCTGTACTCGGGATGGCCACACAAGTCCACAGCGGAAGAGTGGTTCTTGATAAATGGAAGATCGTATGTTTCCATCGTTGGGCCCTCAGTACTGGAGCCGACATCTCTCTTGGAATCCGGGCATGCTTTCGTGAGCATGTCCCAGGGTGCCTCTTTCGACATATCCGTCTGACGAATGCGTTTATGCTCAGTAGAGTCCTTGGACGAGGACTGTAGCGGGATCAAAACCCGCGGCTCATCAAAGTGATTAACCAAGAATCTGACATCGGGGAGTTTTCCCTTTAGATCCCCCAGCAACGTATCAAAAAGGAGGCTGATGTGCCTGTCGAAGCTGCGATAAGGGTGTGTACACTTGGTCTCTGCACGACTTCCCGAGAATTCACAAAGCCATACTTCGCTCTGTGGTGTCTTTTGCACTTTGCTCATCATCTCGAGAACCTCTTTGCCGCTCAAACTCCAGAGTGGAGAAATAGCATCGTAAATCATATCGAATTCGTCAATGATAGGTGACTGATGCGACCGGGCAAAGTCATACCAGGCCTCGAAGCCTGGCGGTGGCTCCACGCGGTATCTTTGACGGTATTCGTCAGAGGCGGCTGTGTAGCTCTCGGACTGATTTCCTAATACATGTTCAAACTCAAGCTTGGCTTCGCGGACCAAGGCTTCAACGGGATGTGTCAGAGAGCCGGGAAAAGCCTGTGCCGCTGAAGAATGCACGCTTCTGATAGTCAAGAGATTGGAGACATATGGCAATAGGGAAATAAAAAATGGCGTCCAAATAAGAATCCGTGTCTTGGCTTGCTTTGGAAGCAAGTGGACGGTCTGGCCAAGAGTAAGAAAAGAAACCACAACGTGGCCCAAGGCGCAGGCTTCAGAAGACTGCATGAAGGGGTTCGAGGTAGCCGCGATACTGAAGGTCCCTATTGTAGTTGCTATAGACCACGAAGTATGTTGAGCCTAATGGTTGGATTAGCGCGCGTGGGGTCTATGACACACGGTAATAAGACGATGCTCACGGTTTGGATGGTAAAATACCACGACAAGGCTTTAGCTAAGCCTAAGAGTACCGTAGACGCAACAGGACTATCAAGAAAGCCAAGTAGGAATACTTGTCCGCATAGAGCTGCAATCAGAAAGACAACAGTTTTTGCCGCAAGAAGTGTAATGATGGCTTCAATGTCTAGAAATGATGTGTCCTGGATGCCCTTTTTAGGCTTGGAGCCGAGACCAACATAGACGATGAGCGAGGCAGCAACCAGGATGACTGAAGGGGCAGATCCCCATAGATCTCCATTTGACAGAGAAAGGACGGCAACAAGAGCAACTGAGCTTGCACCCCAGATTGTAGTAATAATAGGATTGAAAAGCCACGAATCAGACGGTGTCGACGCTGGCAATCCGCAACCGAAATACCTCTGAACTGCTATCAAAAGGGGAGTCAAAGTCGGCTATATGTATCTTTAGCCTCTAGTTCAACTCCATTCGCTCAAGGTGGGCTCCTTACGAATAACCCAAGTGCTCTGCTCTCTGCTTTGTAGAGGCAGGTCACCGCAATACCAGCGGCGACAATCCATTGCGATCTCCAAGACAGAGTCTGGGCTCCCGCGCCACTAAAAGGAGCGACTGCCGGGTCTGTAGCGGGTTTTGATCGTTTCGAGTATCTGAAAAGAACAGGCAGGACCAGCCAGCAGACTAGCTCCGAACACAGTTCCGACCGTCTGGAGGCTAGGTGTTGGGACAATGTTGTGCATAGCACAGCTGCGCCCGCGAGGCCGCCGACTTGGTCGATGGCGTTGAGGTATGATTTTTGCATTTCTGAAAGGCGCAAAGAACACCTCAAAGGTCTCCGCCCCGACCAGGTTTGGGTAGAAGGAGAGAGAGGTTGAAGAAATGCCTCATGCGTGCGAGGTCTAGCTGTGTGTGGTGAGCAAGCCAGTGGTGCATAGCCTCGTCTAGCTAGACCAACACCCGCACATTAATCATTCCCCTGCCTCCTAGAGAGCCCCTGCCCTGTAACCAGGCCTGTTTCTCTTACTAAATCAGGGCTGGATCTGGGGGGAACGAGTGAATAAAAAACTTGGCTTGGTGAAAACTAGGAATGACTGGGGAAACAATCGCAGTGTTTGGCTGAGTCTGTGATGCCCAGGCTTGGCGTGTTCGTGATCATTTCCCGGCTATCCATCCCTTCAGCAATAACCCCTTTTCCCTAATCGAAGACACGCATGAATTGCCGAAATCACATCGTATTCCTTGCTCTGAAAAACAAACAGCACGTTGTTACTCTAATACTGGGCTAGGCTACTGCTGCTATGTACGCCCTTTACTCGCATTCCTCGTACGACCTTTATGCACGTTCAACTGCGCAAAGGATGAGCTAAGTCGTATTCGGTGACGCGTAGGTGGAACATGTCTCTTAATCAAAGACCGCTATTTGCTCAAGCGGACTTCGTGCGCGTCATGAATGACGCGCTGACTCCAGATAAGACCCATGAAGGATCGATGCCCCTGAACTTGCGCTCTCACGTGGTTGCTGCGATACAGGTTCTATGCCGAAACAGGCTCGTTGCAGCGACGTTCCATTGATCCTTTGCAATCAGCCTCAACTTGCGGGCATGTCCATCGTCATATGGCTTCGGAGAATAGATATAGTTTCAAACTCTAGATAGATGAATAATGGAACACCCCCGAAGCTCTCTTTTAGATTCGAGATCTGTATAGTATTCAGTTCCGTGCTATTCCTGACACAGAACACCTCACTCAACACCACGTCTCTTGTCTCTTGCTCGCAGAGAGTGCATCTCTCCGCAGACTCAAAGTCGCTCGCTCGCCACCCCCCATTCTAGCGAAACCCAGCGCCGAGCGATGGCCGGAGTTCCAACAGGTCGGGGCTGCGATGCCTGTCGAAGGCGAAAGAAAAAGGCAAGACACTGGACACACACAGCCATGCGACGATCTTTACGTGCTTGCGTATACTAAACTAAGGCCAGTGTGATCAGGCAAAGCCAGCCTGCGGAAGATGTGCTGTGCACGTCTCAAGATCCCGTGCAGTGGCAATGGCGTCAAGAGGTTCATATTCAAGCTGACAAACTCCCACGTCCCCAACGGACGCTCAAAGACACTGACGGCAGCGAATACCACGCCGCGGCCGGTCCCAAGTAACAAGACGTCAAGGATTACGAGTGCCATGGTATTCGTGCTTGGTGTGCAGGACCAAAGGTACGATATATCCACGTACGGCTCATTCATGAACGAACTTCCCCGTTACGTCGGTTCCAGCCCGGTGCTTGACGCGTCGATATCAGCCTTCATCGCCTCGTTCAACGCTCTTCACAACAACGAGTCTCAGCTCAAAGCACTTGACTCTTACGTTGGAGCATTGGCGGCCCTGCGAAAATCTCCCCAAGTGCCGGCTAGAACAGTTGATAATATGTGCGCCATATACCTCATCTCAATCTGTCAAATAAGTAGCTCTGCCAACGTCCATAACGATAGTTTGAGTCGCTGACACAAGCAGGAATGGGTAGGCAGCAACACTCTAGACGGCACAGGTCATTTCGAAGTATTGATGTATCTGCTACACGATTCTGCTACCAAAAGCGAGGTAAACCCTTTCGGTGCAACATTCATGCAGACAATTTTGTGTCGTGGTATGACTCTCCATCAATAGATCCATGTCATGGTCCTTTCACTCACGATTATAGTTAATTGAGAGCTTCTCAAACCCAAGTATCCAGTTCACGCATGGTTCTGGCAGTTACTCAACACCCATTCGACAACTCGGCCACTCAAGTCTGGAGACGGAAAGTCCTTCTTAACTCTAGAAATAGCTACCATTGCAGAGGTTTCGTACTTCCTTCGTGCCCCAGACAAGTACGTCTACCAGATACGCTGCACATACAGCCTGATGCAGTCCGAGTACCCGATACTCGGCCGGGCTGTCCAGGATGCAGTTCAAGCCGCTGCAGAGCCCGACGCGTCAGCCGCAAAGAAAAGGATGGCTACCCGTTTCCGGACTGCATACGCGGTGCTGCTCGCCGTGGCTTGCATGCTGAACCGTGTCATTCGCTCGTACGACAAAGACGACCCGAGCTTGATCACAGCTGCTGAAGAGCTTTGTGACGAGATCATCTCCCTGTCCGTCCAGTCTTTCAAAAGTCGGCCATTAGCGGCCAGCTCCATGCCGATGCCCCTTATAGTTGCATGGGCATCAATTGGGCAAACCTATAGGACTTCGGAAGTAGAGGCTCTACTAATGGAGTATCAAAACGACTTTCCGGGGCTAAACTACTTTGATCAAGCTTTGCGGGTTAAAGCCGGGTTTGATATCATAGAGCAAAGGAGCCATGGCAAGGAGGCTGAAGTGAAGACGCCTAGTCAGGGAGGGGACGATCAGGAGTGCCGCGAAATGACAAGTACGCTGGAGACGAGAAGTGAATGTGTAATACTGTGAGTCGAAGAGAAACTGCGCAAACCGCTCCAGGGTGTTGCCCCAATCCTACACTTATAGTTGTGACGTGACTTCACTCTAGTAGTTTACTGATGCAACTACGGAACAAAGACGCTTGCGGAGCCAGTAAAACACTCTATACATGGGTATTTCACTATGTTTAGTAAATGCTCTTGCTACGGGCAAATAGTATAAATTAAGTATTATGCATCAAATCCTTTCACTTCCTGTAGGGTCCAGCTAAATGTGACAGTAACATCACTATTCTACGTTCCAACCCTTACGCTACAATAAGCAATGCTTAAAGGAGGTGGAAGACAGCAACGGCAAGACCAACAGCGGCAAGGAAGCTGGAGACAGAAGCAGAGTTGCTCATGTTAACGACAACGACGGGGACCTCGCTCTCGTTGGGGGTAGAGCCAGTGGGCTCAGCGGGGACCCCAGGCTTAGCAGGCACATCAGAGTGAGCGGGTTGAGCGGGTTGAGCGGGGTTCTCGGGCTGAGATGGAACATCGGAGTGAGCAGGAGTCTCTGGCTGAGCGGGAACTGTAGTCTCGTGAGCGTCGCCGTTGCCAATGGGCTTGGTGAACTGGTGATGTTTGGTGACAGTGGCCATGACAGTCGAGTTGCAGCCCTCGCAGGTCCAGGGAGCAGTAGGCTTGACATGCTTGGTCTCATGCTCCCCAGGCTTGACATGTTCCTTGGTGATGGGCTCCTCGGGCTTGACGTGCTTATTGGTGACAGGACAGACAGTTGTGGAAACCGCGATGGTCTCGGTGGTGATACTGCCGATGGGGCACTTTGTAGCCTCAGGGGGGCAGCTAAGCAGAGGATCCTGTGTGTCAAATGAGGGCTTTCGATGTATAGAACCGTTCAAAACACAGATTTCCAAAAGGCCAACTGCTCAAAGCACGCGATTCCGTGTACTTAGCCAGGTCAAACCCGCAGGTTGAGAGTGATACAATGAGCCTTGGACAGAGAACGACAAGAAGATATGTATACGCAGTAGATCCAACATAACCTTTAAGCTTTGGCTCCAACCGGGTATGCGGAACGTTTAATTTTCATCCTAAAGAACAGCCTACTATCTGTAAAATCCTCGAGGTGCGTGCCTGGGAGGGTGCTGTGGTATCGAACGCAAGCATATGAGATGCCACGTAAGTTGCAACAGTTCTGATATATCAGAAGTTTAGGAATGCTAAGAGTTTTACATGAACACTAACACATGGTCCTGGTGTTGGACATCATAATAAATAGACATAGTCCCGTTGAAGCTTACTTGAGACTTCCTCAACTAAGAATAGTGTCGTAGTTCCTCTAAAGAGATTATTCCACAGGCTTGATGGGTACATGATTGATTAGGAGAGATATCGACTGGAAAGTCCGCCTATTATAGTGCGTGCCATTGGGTATCATCTTCGACTCAAATCTAGCTTTTAGGGCATTGGAGCAACTGTTACCGAAGATACAATAAAACCCAGGACTTTGTAGTCTACCTTTCTTCTTTCAGGGGGGCATTTGCCGCCACAATCATAAAGAGCATAGTTTCTTTTCACATCTTTGGCATGAACTGCGAACAGAAACCAAGGTCAAGGGTTGGCATTATAGTCACGATGACCACGACACACAAATTCATACTCACTTTTTAAACTCGTAAAGTTCGAACTAACCAGACGATTTGCCGCAGAGGCACTTCTGTGTCCTAACCAAAAGTGGGATAGAGATACTATTACCAGCATTCGTTCTGTGCAAGAAGCCCCAAGGAAGAGAGGAATCTGCTTTTTTTTCACATGTACTTCACGCGATGGGGTTTCACAGATATTGAGGATTACCGCGAGAGGGTGTGTAGTTCAATCTTTAGAGACCACAGAGTGTGCATGCACACTAGTGATATTAATTACTATTCCCTACATATCGGGATTTCAAACCATCTCAAACGTGAATTCCTCTCCCCGCTTTGCATGGACGACAAGTAACGCGTTGTGTCTCGTTTCAAGTTGGGCAATATAGAAACTCACCTCCAGGGTTTTAGCCAGGCCACCGGAGGCCTTGGAACTATCACCCTTGGGACACTGGCCACTTTTTGTTGTGTATATATGGGAAAATGGCAGAGGAGGGCAATGCATGGTGGCGTTATCAAAGCCAATAGCGCCCAAGCGGGCATTGCCCACAGCAGAAGCGATCACAAAGGCGGCATATTGGCTGCTAAAAGGCAACATTGGTCAAGGAACAGATCTTTAGACTGTGAGGTAAGAAGCCTCATAGGGAGGACTCTTCTATAAAAGTATGCGCGAGCGTATCATGCCGACAAGCGACAGGATAAAGTCGTTGGGGGGGCGATCATCAAAGTCTGGGGTAGGAAGCCGTGACCTAGAAAAGAGTAAAAGAATTAATTGCTTGGGCTTTCCAGCCTAAGTATCCGTAACTACTGACCGGAAAACCACGATGAGCCAAATGATGGTTCGATTGATTAGGCGCCTTCCAATAATACCCAGTCAGCCAGGCTCTGCAATAACTGGGGCGACTGCCATGCAACTACCAAGACCATACTCGTTCGACCGACACGTAAAGGGCGCCGATCACGGAGGGCTCGAGCGATGATGAGCGGGCCCATTACCCACCTTGAAAGGGCAGTGAAACATGCTCCGTTGATCGGATTGGAATCAGATGAGCTGCAACTCGGCCGGCTACCTATTGTAGATAGATAGGTAGGTATGCACTGTACATAGGCAAACACAGGCCAGGGATCATCAGGATCTCGGGCCGTTGTGTGCAGAGAGCGCTGACCTGGTCGCCCGACGGGCCTGTGGAAGCATGGAACTGCACTAGAAGTCTAGAAGGAAAACTAGAAGACCGCCCCTAGTTTCGCGATGTCAAGCCCGAGGCCTCGCTCCACTAAAACAGGTCCCGGTGGATATTTAATATGTAAAAAGTCCATCACGCCGAGCCTTTGTCTCCATCCTTCTACGTAAAAGAAACTGCTTCCAGGGCATCATGAGCCGAATAATTCTGCCGAAACCGCTCCACAATGGTCAGGTCAGACAGAACCTGATGATGATGGGCTGGACAGTTGAGTCCCGGTGTCTCTGCTGTTTCCGCCCTCGCTGTGTCGCATCTGCTTCTTCGCGTTGGACAAGCGCCGGACGCTGGCTGAGAGACTCGGCCGCCGTCAACGAGCCGCTCCGGCGAGGGATCGGCTCTCGGCCGGCGATGAACCGGAGGCGAAATATGCGGATCCACTGGGTCAATTGAGGCAGGTCGGCCTCATCAACGGAGCAGAAATGAGGCTGCGTCTCCACTTCACGGCGCTCCATCCCGACGGGGAAGCCGGGAAGCCGGGACATCCGACATCCAATCGGACATGGTCAACCCAGCTCCAGCCAAGGCCTCCCCATCGAGCTTTTCTCGCCTGCGGATCAATTTCCCGTCTTCACCCTCAAACTTAATCAGGGGACGGACCTGCAATCGGGACATCCATCTGCTTGCAACCCCAGGGTCCCAGAATACCGCCGCCGTAGATGGCACCTGAAGAACTGCAGCCCATCACGTAATAGTAGAGTGACCAGCAACGCCAGATGTATCCCCCACGGGGTTTTGCTCCCAGGAACAGCCATCATTCTTTCTCCCCCAGAGAACCCCCCCTCTCTCGCGGACGGGGTCTATATGACCTGATGGCCAAGTCCGTAATGTCAACGCCTCCATTGGGCGGCGCGTGCTAGGGTTCCCAGGTGATTAGGGGCGATATCGCCAGGTAACTTATTCCGCAAACCCCGTCTTTCCACGGGGGGGCTCCATCGGACCATCACGGCGATTCGCAGACATCAAAGCTCCTGCCCTCCGATCGGAGGTGCTGCTTGGGCTACATGATGATGTAGCAAACTTGATATATATATGGAGACCCTTTCTCCGCCGCTAATAACTAATGGTCCACCCTCTACCCATACGACATGATTCTTCGCCCTCTCCATCCTTCTTCTCACTTCTCCCTACATCGTACCTTTTTTATCATCCATCACACGGCCGAAGGTTGAGCAGGCACGCTCCAAAGCTCACCCCGAAGGATCAACGCCGACATCAGCATCTTACACCCCCTCGAGCAGGGAGGCGTATTACCACTATGGGGATCTTCAAGAAGTCGACCAAGCCGAGCGCGGTGGATGAGCAAATCCACGATTCGAGCGCTTCGGACAACGACCACGGAAAGAATGAGGTCGGTCCCAATGCCACAGACTTCCAAGAGGTGCCGGCGGGCACCGAGGAGAAGGGCAACATCTTCGACCAGGGCGGGAAGAGTTATCGAACACTCGGCCGATGGGATACCATCCTGATCCTATTCACAAATCAACTTGGCCTCGGCATCTTGTCTCTCCCAGCGACCATCGGGACGTTGGGCATCGTTCCAGGAATCATCGCGATTATCGGTATCGGCGGGTTGTCTTGGTATACGGCATATGAGCTGCTGCAGTTCTATCGCAAACACCCCCATGTCGTCAGCATCGTCGAAATGGCCCGGGTCGTCGGAGGACCAGTATTCGAGACGGTAGCCGGCATCGTCATGATGATCCAGGTTGTCTTTATCGTTGCGTCTGCTGTTGTTACGCTCTCGGTTGCCCTGAATACGCTGAGCAGCCATGCGACCTGTACAGTTGTCTTCATCCTCGTGGCTTGCATTGCGTGCTATCTTCTGTCTCTCCCACGGACCATGAAGTTTGTGTCGATGGCTGGTATCCCCAACGCCGTGAGCGTCGTCGGTGCCTGTCTGATTGTTCTGGTCAGCCTGGCCGTCTCCGGACCGGCTACGGCGCCTGAAGGATGGGAGAAGGAGATATTGGTCGTTGGCAACCCTTCCTTCCGCGATGGGCTCAATGCCTGCTTGCGAGTGGTGTTTTCCTACGCTGGAACCTTTACTTTTGTTTCGTACATGGCAGAAATGGTCGATCCCGCCAAGGACTTTGGCTTCTCTCTGGCCGTCCTGGAGATCGGAAGCACGCTTTTCTACATCGTCATGGCAGTCGTCTTGTACTGCCTCAGCGGCCAGCTTACGACATCTCCGGTACTTAGCGCTGCTTCTGCTGTCCCTGCCAAGGTCGCGTACGGCATTATCCTGCCTGCGGTTATTGCCACGGCTCTCTCGATCGGCCACACAGGATGCAAATACCTCTACGTTGCGGCTATGCGAAAGATAGGCGCCATCCATCAGGTCACCGACAACAGCGTCAGGTCTTGGACCACGTGGGTTCTATCTGTCACCGTGTTCTGGGTCCTGATCTTCACCATCTCCAACGTCATCCCCATTTTCGACTCGATCCTCTCCATCACATCGGCCACGACTATCCCATGGTTTACCTATGGGTTCTCTGCCATCTTCTGGTTCTCTAGCAATCGGAGTGTTTTGTTCTCCAATTGGAAGAAGATAACTCTCACAGTTGTTAATGCTCTCATCATTTGCGCTACCTTGTTCTTGAATGCGGGTGGATTATGGGCTGCTGTTACCGAGCTCCTGGATCTATTTGATCAGGGTGATGACGGAATCGGAGGAGTTTTCTCTTGCGGAAATAATGCAATTTTCTAGACAAATTAGCTGCAGCATATGATACCATTGCTTTCTATTGTTCAATTCTTTGCTACTTACCATGCAGATGTGAGTTAATAGCGTGAAGCCTATATGGCTTGGCTTAAGCCAAAGTGAAAAGTAAGACGGGGATGATTGGCAGTTGTTGTCGTCAGTTTACCCAAGTTGCTATCTATGTAGAGTATCCCAAATCAGTCTTGACTAAGTGCAGACTGCGGCAACCCTGAGGACGAGGGTGGCACTGGAGAGATACAGGATTGAAGCAATAAACATGGCCTTTGCCAAAGACAGAGCCTGGATAGCTACATTTGCCGCTTTCGAATGTATCTTTGAGAATATCTGCCCCTTTTGCACAACTAGGGTGGCACTCATGCGGATAGAGGAGAATTCCGCTGGCAGCTGGTACCCCGGCTTATCAAACCACTCACTACACAAACCAAGCACTTTTGAAAGCGAACTGAACACAGTACAACCAGCTTGAACAATCATATTCCTTCTAGCTATCTTATATTTAGGATAAAACTTGCTCTTAATCATGAGTTACAGGTTGGGACAAGGGTGTCTTGCTGAGCTTGAATAGTTTTGATAGTCGGTCGATCAGGCTTCTTAGACTCTTGAGGTTTACACCGATACCACTTTATGGTCCTACTGACTACCAAGTGTCATGTCAGGTACTCTAAATAGGTGAGGCACTCTGTCAGATTGACTTTCACAGGATTCCGGATCCGGCGTTAGGCGAGCGCCTGGCTCATAGGTAGCCTTTCAATGTATTTTCACTCGGGCAAGTGATCAAACATCCAACTGACGAGAAGATTCCTTGGTCAATTAATCAAGCTGTCAGAGGCTGAGGTGGTAGTTTTGATATCTGAACGAGTCAAAGCGAGAGCTTTTTCTCTGCGAAGCCTGTGACACTATATGATATTTGCCTACTGCAAATCAAGTCAAGTACCACACAAGGCTACCCAGAAGCCTTCTGAAGTTAGATAATAGCGCATCTGACTAGATGCATGAAGAAGAGTATTTTGGGAAGAAGTGTTTTGATGTGCCCATGTGGTCTGATCATGTGGCCTTTGGTCCTCTAAATACCTGTTTCTTGTTGATTATCGCCCCCCTTTCTTGCCATCATCGTCCGAGACCTCCTCTGCAGTTTACCCATTCTCACCAGGGACGTGTTCACCAATGGCCCAAGGCGGATACCACCGAGAGTGAGCTTTTACTGATTCCCGCATGAGATCCATCAGCTGCAGTCACTCACCTCATCTAACGGCACGAGTTTCAAGCCTGTGGTTCTCTGACCGTGGTCTCGTAGGGTTGGGCCACGCCACAGACTCCTGCCCTCGGAATATGGTTGCCATCAGCGAATTGACCAGTACCAACGCTTGCTTCGTCTAGTCAGCTTTTGGCAATGGATCTGGAATCGGTAAATCTGTCCCCAAAGCTACTGGCCATCTTTCGCCCGTAACCCTTGACACTGATGTGTAATCGTTGCTTTGCGGTCTTTGACTTTTATCAGTCATCTTCTTGCCAGTGTCCCATTCTCCAATTGGACGTTTTCATCTCAAGGACAAGTTGCATCATACAGGCACATTCACAATTGCTGCTCCGTGCAGCCTTTGCATCTTGCGAACTGGCCGCCACGGCTTACGTAGTCAATCACAGGTGGCTTCTAGTTTTCTTCGCCTATCCCGCTCGGTTCATCAATCCCCTCTTGGAGCTCATAAGTCGGACCGGACAAACGGCGCCTATTATTCTACCGCTGAAGCCCACCCTATGCGTCCTAGTTACCAGCCACTGGGGTGGGTGGCTTGGTGGATATCACTGCAACGTTGTTGATCAGGATGTTGATCTACCAAGGTCTGAATCTACGGAACATGAGCAACCCGAGATGACGATGCTCAGTATAGGCTCAAATAGGTTCCTGCGGCTGGTCTAGGTGTCATTCCATCTGGATACTACCTGAACCCCTGTAAGAATCTTGATACCGAGGTTGCACTCACTTTCGTACTCACGGGTTCACTACATGCCGTCTAATAGCATGGGCTGCACAGAGCATCTTTTGGCATACGTAGTATTCTCGATGGAAAAAATCACATTAGCCCAGGCTTCTATTAGTTTTCTGAGCTGGCCGATCTCGAAGCAACCCAAGCATGTAACTGCGGTTGGTCGCGCATCCGATGGCGGAGGAGAGTGAATACAACACCGAAAAGTGTCGGCCCTTGCCGATCTTGATCATCTTTAGGTGCTTCCCGAAGCCTTCCAAAGAACGGGAGAATTTGCTATTCATGGCCTTATCTATTCTTTCTTCTTAATTTCTGTATTATTATAGTATGTTTCTAGAACTCCCCTGACGTAGCTTTGTTTCAATATATCTGGCCGTCTGAAACAGCCGGCCAGGCACACTCGGCACGCCGGCCACCCTATACGACTTCAGCGGGGGTACTTTGAGGGCCAACGAGACACCCATTAGGCCGCAAAAAATACACCGGACTGGTTTGGCCGCGCACTTATGTCGGCGTTTCTTACGAACCCTTTACACCCAGATCGGTTTCAGGGGTTTTACTGTCTGTCACTGCCGATCATGATGTTTCTAGTGAAACATCCCTCCATGTCCCAACGCGTTGGAAGGGCTGGTGTTTGGACGCTCTGATCATGGCGAGTCTGAAGCGTTACGTAGTACTAGGTAGGAATTTCATGTTGGGTCTAAACTTTTAGCGTGAATAGCACACCCAAGCGTCAACGGGAGGTAACACCCTGACACAGCCATTGGAGCCTTTTTGTGTGCGTGTGTCTGTGTGAGTGTAATCCATTTGATCGATCTGCAGATAGCGGGCGTTGTGCCTTGGGCCTTGCGGGAACGCTATTATCCCGCGAAAAGCTGACCGCTGTGTGATGAACAAAGATGGTCTCTTGCAAGCGGCAGCAATTGTTTACGCCCGTTGGTGGGACTAGCACCCGAGCTGCATGCATCCAGGACTTTTATTACGGGGTTCCAGTTTTTGACTGAGAATTGCAAGAGATGGTCAGCGTGCCATAACACTAGTGATAGCTAGAGTTTTGTTGGCAGTGGCACCTCAGTACCTGGTCAAGCTGCCGGGCTACCTGGTCTATTCAAGTTAAAGTTGGGATATAGAGCCTGATTGTGTAAATTAGATGGACCGTTTGGCATTGACGAGGAATCGAGGATTGAATAGCATCCTCGTTCAGCCCCCTACCAAGTGGCGCTGGGCCCATGCTCCTTGCGGTCTCATTCACTGTGAATGCCCTGTCCTTGCGGATCTGACAAATGTCGTAACAATGTAGCAGCCAGGTAATTAGAATAGATGAGACGTCAGATCCGCACAGATGCAAACTTGACAACCCACAAAGCAAACCCACAACAAGCAACTTGCTCGTCGTCCTTGCTTTTCTTGTTTCTCGGCTGAGGGAGACTGCCAGATGCGAAAAGCAACCTAACTTTCCCATGCTTGATTGGCCAAGGCTGATGGATCGTTGGCGCCAACCAAGATTTATTCCTGGCGGCATTCCAACGCTGAGCTTGTGTGCGCCCCAACCTTACTGCGAGGCATGCAAGTCTCGGCTGGGAACGTGATGATGGATCATTTTAGATAAGCAGAGACAGGCAGTGGCAGAGAGGCACAGGACCCGTCATATGTCACCCCTGTGAGCCACTGTAAGCTAGACACGAGGTCGCTCGCAGCTCCCTTGCATGAGGTCTCGAGTTACCCAGCTCAGACAGCCGAACGATGACTTATGTAGGGAGACTGACCACGACCTGGCAAACCTGGCTCCCGGCATCCGCGCATGGCAGACAGAAAAAGGAATGTGAGATGCCCTCTACGAGCTTGTTTGCTTCTACGAGTGTGTTTGCTCTCTAACCCAAGCCAAGGCGAGGAATGGGGCCACGCCTCTGTTGCGGCTCGAGACTCGACGCCTCTCGACTGCCGCGCAAACCACTTTAAGAATCTGCCGATTCCGAGCCGCCTCGGGGGAACAATAGCAGTTCGGTTCAGCTTGACCGGATAACAATGGAGACCTCGACCGGCGGGGCCACCAGCAAAAAGTATATGTGGTACGTCAAAGTGGGAATTTGTGGGAATTTGTGGGATGGCCATGGGGATGGACCCGAGTCTTTGGAAAGCTGGCAAGCAAAGGAATGTATGTTGTGACATCTGATTGATCACCATCGAGGGATCGGGAAGTGCAACGATACAACGTGCACCGGTGGCTACAGGCTGCCGCGGGCTTGCCAAGGTCCCCGCCACTGCCGTGCAGTATCTAAGTTGGCATCTCAGGACAGTGGGTAGTCGACGTCGGCCTACATATGCATGTGCAAGGGGGCACCATCAGGACCTCGTCCCTCTACCTACAGTAGCAGGTGCCCCTTTTTCTGCGCTATGTCCCCCCGGGTGGAGGTGCTAGGCCATGTTGCAACTAGTCTAGCTTGGGGCTGTACGCGATGCTCAATCCGGAGAAGACAAGAGAAGTCGACGAGTTGAGCCACGGCAGAGAGTTTGCCTTGTCCGGACCTCGTCTACATACACACAAGAATCCGGAGCGAGTTGGCCCTTGCATAACCAGGTATCCGCTTCCTCGACGTGCAAGCAGGACGTTGCCTTGGCGAGAGGGCTCTGGCGGGCATCGTGGACTGGGCCAGACTCTCCGGGCTCAGAATGAATGTCGAACCATATCTCCATTTTGCCAGTTGCCACACCCAAGGCGCAGATTGCGACCGGTATTTGTTCTTGTCCGTGGAACGAGCAGCTCGTATAATAACCGGAAAGCGAGTGTGTACTCCGTGCGGCGGGCGGAATTCTCGTGCTTGATGTACTCCGTACCACGTAGTACTAGGTGGTAAGCACAACGTCCATGGTTCAGCCACCTGGCTACCGAGTTTCCAATTGATGATGCAGGGTACATGCACTGGCTACTGGTGCATGCATGGGTTCTTCACCAGAAAAGAATTGAAACACCACGCACAAGGCACGCGACTGCAAGCGCGCACTGGCGCTGCAACGTACAGTGACGATGCCTGGGCATGAGACATGGGCGCACCGCTTCGGTAGGGGGACACGAGCAAGACCGAGCAGCTTCAAGAGCAGCTTCAAGAGAGAGCCCGTCTACTACCCCAGGCAAGGGTAATGAGTGCTGCTCATGAGTGAGGCCATTTTCCCTTCTGGCGTCCACACCCACATTCAAGAGCAGTAGCCCTTGTGCCCTTTTGGCTCTGGCGTCAGGAACGGACGCCTTGGATGCCCGATGGCAGCTCCTGCTAAGGAACAATAAGAACCCCGGGATATCGGACTTGGGGGCTGTGAGGGGTTGGTTCGCTGCGCTTGATTGGAAAAAGCACTGAGCCCGAGGGTCTTGGCTGTCTGTGCAGCCCTAGACGCGCTGGAGGTGGCATGCTGAGCAGTCGAGTGGCTTGCGGTCGGGTCCATGGGCTAATCTGGGCCGACATGCCCGGCGAGCATGGGCCCAATAGTTCAGCCCGGGCAGTGCTTACGGGGGAGGTAGGTAGGTCTACTATTAAGCGACCGATACAGGTGTGACAAGTGACTGGTCCCATGGAAGCTTGGCTAATGTCGGGCACAGCAGAGGCTCCAATATGGGGACTGATGGGCTAGCAAAGTCCAGATGACAGGGAGGGAATTACGCCGGACAGAGCAAGCTTTTCCTCGACTCCTCATGGCGCTACCGGCAGAGATTCCGATCTGGACCAGTCTACGGATAGTTATTCGTCACTCTCGCAGACGCCCCTTGTGCCGCTCCAGCCAGCCATATCTGTCCTGTTACAGCAGCTGCAAGACAGATGGCCAGCAGAGGATAGGCTATGTACCCCAGTCTGTGGCTGGGCAGTAATAAGTCATCTCGAAGCTTATGCTGATCCCGCTGCTGTACACACCCTCACGGGAACGGGTAAGGTCTCGCATCTTCCCCGCGGGCTTTGGCTTTGGCCTTGGCTTTGGCTGGGCTGGATGCGTCGTGCCATCGTGCCTCGTCGCCTCGTCGCTCCCACTCTCCCTGGATACTCTAGCGCCGCCTGCTGGTTCCCCGACGCAGTGAACAGACAGATCTGCTGTAGGTCATCATCTCTCCCTGCACAGTCGCGCTTCGCCTAGGGCAGATATACTACTACGCAGGCATATAGCACGCCCTAGTATAGATGACGTCGGAACGTTTGGCCCAGGCAGGAAGGAGGCCCGTTCGTTTCCAGTGTGCAGTAGGCGACGCCCAGGAGCTCGGTTCCGATACACGAAGCGGCATGCAGCTCTGGTGACAGGTCCAAGGGGCAGGCCCGTGTCAAAGCGCGCGATCCAGCAGGGTCTGCCCTACCTCTCAGCGGAGGGTCGATGACCCCAGTGGGTGGGCCCCTTGATCTTGGGGCGTTAGTGCGACTGCGTTACTGAAACCTGGGCTTCGCAGTCATCAATCCGGCAGATCCGTGGCGCGCCGGACCTCACATCCCCATCCGTCAGAGCGCCAGGGATTGCATGTCCACGCCCAGGTACGGCCCATCCATTGCATCTCCTGGGCGTGGGAGAGCAAAAGCCGCAAGGCAGAGGGCCTGGGCCACCTTGGGATTGGGCTTGGGCCTCGATGGTCGCGCCATAAAGCCAGTTGCATCCGCATTGCAATCCTTCTAAAGAGAGGCCCTTGTCCGTCCATAACATCAGACTCTCTCTCCCATAATGAGTACACAGCATCTCGCCGTGGGTACTGCAGACCGACAAGAGAGAATTGACAAGGAATACTCCTTCATCGAAGCCTTATCTCTCGGACCTCGGGAATCTTTTTCCCTGGTATCAAAGGAAGCGCTCGGTCTCCCTGCCTCCCCTAGTATCGCGTCTCTGCCCTTCACCAGCATCGCCGCTCCTAGTACCTCGTCTCTACCCTTCACCAACACCGCCCCTCCTCGTCCGAGGACTCCTCCGCCTCGTCTCTACCAAAAGACCCCTTCCCAGTCCCAGCAACATATTCAACCGAGCCCCCTGACTCGATCCATCACCAGCAAGAAGAGCTCCTCCATCATGGCAAACTCTGCCAAAGCCCAGATGCTATGCCTCGAGCTCTGTCACAAGACGACAGGGCTCGGCGATCGCATCTCGGTCCGCATGCTCGAGTATCTGACAATGGTTACCAAGCAGCCTCACGGCCTCGATGTCCTGGCCCACGACTTCCTCGACACATGCGAGATCCTCTTCTCCATCGAGGCCGGCCTCGGGGAGTGCATTCGCAATGTCCAGACCTTCCCCGCCGACGTCATCTCGGAGCTTGGCAAGAAGTTCCGCGTCACGCAGGCCGACTTCCAGCTTCTGGATCAGATGCTGGCCAGGTTCCTCGAGAACGAGCGCAAGGGCGCCATGGGTCGCATGCGACGCGGATGGGGACGAATCTTTGGCGATAACGACATCGAAAAGATGATCATTGCCCTTGGCCGAACGCGCGAGAGCCTCCGGATGAGCGCCCTGATGTTCCAATGGAGCCTCGGAAACGAGAAGATCGAGAACGAGCTTGGAATCGGCTACACCGGCCTGGCCGCTGCCCTCGACCGCATGGATACCCGAGCTGGCGTGGCGCGATCAAAGGCTTCCGAGCATGGGTCCCAGTACGCGGCTTCGTCGCATCGCGGTGTTGACAGCCACAGTGTCTCGGGCCATCATCAACCCCCTCTGCCTCCTCTTCCCTGGGCGGAGCGCGCATCTTCGGTTACCAATGAGCCTATCGGCCATGGCACGCCCCTCGACCTGCGACAGTACAACCCAGCCAACTTTCCCACCGCCAGCTCGGTCAGCTCGAATGAGCGATACCACTCTGGAACCACAGCGACGTTTGATCGCATGAGCACCTTTGACGAGTCCCACGAGGTTCGCTCCCAGCATACCACCGTGTCAGACAGCGATGCCAACCTCGAGGAGCTTGCCGGCCTCGACCTGAACGCTACCAAGGTAGTCAGGCTCAAGGCTGATCCCTTCAGCATGCCCCGATGGAACCCCCGAAACACCGTCGGCGCTGATGCCGCCAACCTCAAGACCGCTCTCATCTCTGCTGTCCGTGGCAAGAACCACAAGCTCATCGAGCAGCTGCTGGACCGTGGTGTCTCGGCCAACACGGGCCCTGAGCACAACGCGCTCAAGGAGGCCGTGGTCAACAGCGACGCTGAAGCTGTCCGCCTGCTGCTCCTCTTCGGCGCCGATCCCAATGGCACCGACCGTGATGGTGTCACTCCCCTCTTCGCCGCCGTCGAGAAGACCTTCCTCGCTGGCGCTGTTCCTCTCCTCAAGTACGGTGCCGATCCCAACTTCACGCGCGGTCCTGACAACGAGACCGCCCTCGCTGCGGCCTGCATTGCCAACAAGGTCAACTTTGCCCATCTGCTGCTCATCTACGGCGGCAACCCCAACCAGCTCACGGCTACTGGCGAGACCCTGCTCAGCAGCGCAATCAACAAGAAGACGCCCAAGAAGTTCATTGATCTCATCTTGGACTACGGCGCCGACCCTGATGGCAAGAGCCGAGAGGGAAAGACGGCTCTCTTTGAGGCTATTCAGAACTCCCAGGTCGACATCGTCACCAGTCTCCTTGACCACGGTGCCAACCCCAACCTGCCAGGTCCCAAGCACATGCTCTGGCCTGCCACCTACCAGGCCCCCTGCCTGGCGGTCCTCCTCGCCCACGGCGCCGACCCCAAGAAGTGCCCTGGTATCATGGAGCTTGCCGTCAGTGTCAACAACATCGAGTCTGTGAGGATTCTCCTCAAGGCCGGTGTGGATCCCAACGTCAAGAAGGACGGCATCTACACGCCCTTGTGCACGGCCATCCGTGACAACCGAAACGACATCTTCACCCTGCTGCTCAGCAACAAGGCCGACCCCAACGTGCCGGCCAGCGAGTACCCTGCTTTCAAGTGTATCACGCATAACCGCCTCAAGTTCCTGCCGGCTCTTATCGAGGCTGGCGTGAACATGTCCTCGCCCAAGGGTATTGTCGAGACGGCAGTCAGTGTCAACAACATGGAGGCTCTCACCTGGCTGTTGGACCACGGAATGAACCCCAACGAGAAGAGCCAGAAGGGCCACTCGCCTCTGACGACTGCCATTCGCGAGAACCGCATGGAGATGGTCGATCTCTTGCTGTCCCGCAACGCAGACCCCAACGTCCGAGGCCAAGACTGGCCTGTGTGCATGGCCGTCCGCAACCCTCCCGTCCTCGAGCGCATTCTCTCTGTGCTCGCCGAGCCCCGAGCCTTCAAGGGAGTCATGGAGATGGCCGTCGTGGCCAACCAGATCGAGTCAGTCAAGCTGCTGATCGCCGCTGGTGTCTCTGTCGAAGACAAGAACGGCGGTGTCTTTTCCCCATTGACATCGGCTATCCGCGAGGACCGCAGGGACATTGTCTGGTACCTCATCAACGAGGGTGGCGCTGACATCAACGCCCCCGGCGAGCATCTCCCTGTCGTCAAGGCCCTCCGAAGGTTCCATGACGACACAGAGATCCTCGAGTTCCTGCTCAAGAACGGAGCGGACCCCAACAAGCTCTACCGAGGCTGGAACGGAGTCATGCAGGCCGTCGAGAACGGTGATGAGGATGTCCTCCGCCTGATCGGCGAGAAGGCCGGATTTGACCTCGATGTCAAGGATGAGCTTGGCCGGAATGTGACCGAGATCGCCGCCTCAAGAGGATGGAACGAGGCTGTCGATGTTCTGCTGGAACACGGCCTGAAGTCTGAGAAGAACCACTAATGCTGGGACATATCCTTTTGTACGATGACGACCGGTTTGGGTAATTATGCTACGGGTCGAGGGTTGGGATTTCTGGAGTCTTGAGATTGTTTTGCTGGTACACCGGGAATCTGGGTTTTAGGTCTCGACTTATATCCTCTGTTTAGACACAGACATTTTCTTTTGTATATTCCCTGTTTGCATAGTAGTAACCCCCTTGCATCTGGTTGTACGGCCGCAGAGAAGCCAATTTTCTTTGTTTAATCTAATTCTTTTGTCATGAGCTTCTCGTTTCAATGGTGACGCGATGTGATTGAAGTGTCTCTACAGCCTGTTTCCCATGTTTATATGAACCGCCTTGATCTGACTATAGGCTTCCAGGCCTGCCTCACCGAGCTCCCTGCCAATACCGCTTTGCTTGATGCCTCCGAATGGCACGCGAGGGTCGCAGTCTTGGCTGCTGTTGATCCAGACCATGCCGGCCTCGATCTCGGCCGCAACTCGGTGAGCCTTTTCCAGGTTTGTTGTGAAGGCAGCCGCTCCAAGCCCGTATTGGGTGTCATTAGCAAGTGCAATGGCCTCGTCCTCGGTCTTGAAGGTGCAAATGACAACAACAGGACCAAAGATCTCCTCACGATAGACCCTCATTGAGGGCTTCACATCGGTAAAGACTGTCGGGGCAATATAGAATCCCTTGTCAGAGCCGCCAACTTTGAGGGGATGGCCTCCGGCGGCAACGACAGCTCCTTCATTCTTTCCGATATCAATGTAATCCAGAACTCTGTCGTACTGGACCTTGGAAACCTGAGGTCCCTGGTATGTGTCCTTATCCCACTGGTTTCCGACCCGGCTGGTCACCTCGAGGGTGTCGATAAATCGCTTGATGAACTGATCGTAGACAGTATCCTGAACCAGGATTCGGGATGTAGCAGTGCAAATCTGTCCTTGGTTGGACATGATACCAAAGTGTGACCACTTGACTGCTTGGTCTAGATCTGCATCATCAAAAACCAGCAAAGGGGACTTGCCGCCAGTCTCTAGAGTGATATTCTTCAAGGTCTTTGCTGCGATGCCCATGATATTGGCAGCCGTTGCCGTCGACCCTGTGAATGCAATCTTGTCTACCTGAGGGTGCTGCACCAAGGCTGCACCCGTCTCTCTGCCCAGTCCGTTGACAATGTTCACCACGCCAGGCGGGAATCCTGCCTCTTTGATAAGCTCTGCAAAGACGAGGATGCTCAAGGGCGTCTGTTCGGCAGGCTTGAGGACAACCGTATTGCCACAGGCGAGCGCAGGTCCAAGCTTCCAAGTAGCCATAGAGAGGGGATAGTTCCAGGGGATGATTTGCGCAACGACTCCGATAGGTTGACGGATGGTGTATGCAAACTTCTGGGGCGTTGTGTTGATGGTCTGTCCAAAGGTCTTGTCGGCCCAGCCCGCGTAGTAGCGGATCACGCCAACGGCCTCGACGAGATCGTTTTCTAGAGTCTCGGCGTAGGTCTTGCCGTTGTCCCAAGCATCAATGGTAGCAAAGAGCTCTTTCTTGGCTTCCATGAGATCGGCAAGACGGTACATGAGCAGCCCGCGGTCCGAGGCAGGGAGAAGCTTCCATGACTCGTGACGCAGTGCAGCTCGGGCTGTCTTGACGGCCTTGTCCACATCGTCGACATCTGCGGCTTGCACAGTGGTGATGGTCTTTTCAGTTCTTACAGCCTGTCAGTATGAGTTGAACAAGACTTGGTATTAGAGGAGTCTTACGCGGGGTCAATGGAAGTGAGTGTCTGGCCACTCGAGGAAGCGACAAACTCATTTCCAATGAACAAGCCGGTTGGCTGTGTCCACTTCACCCCATTGGGGGCTTCCAGATCGATATAGAGAGGCGCCATTGTTGTATCAGTTGCTCGATGTAAAGAGGTACAAGGGTATATGGCACTCCGGGGCTAGACGTAGCCAGGGTCTAAGCTGGCGAAGCTGATTTATTGTAGTCAAAGAGCAACTAGAACGATGACAGATGGGGTTATCTCGCAGTTCCTGAACCGATTGCTTTGAGACGAGATTGATGAATGCGACAGTTCCCAGCGTCGCGGAGCCCTTCTCTTTTTGAGCACCGCAGATAAGCCAGCAAGAAGAGACAGAAACCCCGCTCGATATGCTCCCCGCCGATGACAGAGGGGTAGAATGACGCGTTAAGGTGCAGCTGAGCTACAAAAGCGAAAGTACATATTATTAGCGCAGATAAGATTCGAACTTATCTTCACTTAAGTACTCAGAAGGACCAGGTGCTATACAAAGGCCTCATAACTGAGGGCTTTACTAGGAAGCCTGCAGGCTTTGTGAGTTTAAGAACATTGCCTGTGCTGTCGGAACTTTGGCTTTTGCCTTCGAGACTGCTTCTTGAGTAACGACCCTCGGGATCTTTGTGTTGGCACAATCTTCTGACGACTTCCATCTGGCATTAGTTTCCCATTGACAGACCGGTAACTTAATAGTATCCGCGTCCAGCGCGTTGAGCTCCTGTACTTTTGTAGTGTTCAGAAGGCCCTGCTCCTTTAAAGACATTACCGTCAGTGGTAGCTACTGTCGCTGGGTCCTATAGAGGTACTGTGCACGGCCATGAAATGCCATCAAGATGGAGATTTTCAATAGAGACTTAATCTGCGTGGTATAGACTAGCACTTGGTCAGACTCCCATTAGGCGTTGTTCCAAGGAGATATCCCTCCCTGCTAAACCATTATCCCCATCCCCGCTGATACGGACCACGCAACTCCTCATGACGCCTTCTAACAACACCCAATGGTTGGTGATGGATAATAAGTCGTCGTCCTTAGCTCAAACCTATGGGCATTTCAAGGCCGGAGAATCCGATAAGCCATGGGGGCCCACTTGACCCCGCGGAGACATTCCTCTTTCAAAGCAGCCGTCTTATTGCCACTTCCCCCTCTCTGGCTATTGTCCTTCTGGATACAGAAGAGCTCGGCGTAGCTCGCCCCGAATCGGATAGATTCTCTCTTTCGTCTATCATGCAACGGGGTAATTTCCCTCATTCTCCATCTTCCGCCTGATCTCAGATGCCCAAGCCAAACGGTACCAAGGTCGAGCGTACGCGGACATTTACTGGATGTCGGACTTGCAGAAGCCGACACGCAAAGTGTGATGAGGCTCAGCCCGAATGTGGCACCTGTCTGAGGCTCGGGCTCACTTGCGGTGGGTACGGAGCCCGCCTCTTCTGGATCACCGACGATTCCACCGCCCGGGCCGATCTCAGCGCGTCGCACCGGGGAGCCGAGTACCGCTATCCACTCTTCTCCGGTAAGTCCTCCGGCTCCGGACGGCCCCCTTCGGCGCTGCCCCGGACAAGATGAAGCTGACTCTTGTTAGAACAGGATCGCCGCTTGATGAGTGCGGAGCTGTCAGATAGCTTAGGCAAGCTGTCAACCGTCAACATTTTGGCCGAGATCGACTCTGCATGCGAAAGGTCTGCTAGAGGAACTCGCGGCTCTTCGAGCTTGATCAAAGGCCCCTTTGGCGTCTTTCAGTCGTTGGACGATCCATCGATAGACGATATACTCTTATCCTCGACAGACGCCGACACTAACCGTGATCTGTGTACTAGCATCTACCCAGATACCGAAGGTTTAATCGAGGAGATCAAACAGCACGGCTGGCCTGACCATATCGACGGAGTTGACCTTGATCTGTTCACTGGTCCATTGGATCCCAACTTGTCTCTTGACGCTCATGAACCAACAAATCCAGACCAGGGCCTGATGCCTGACCACTCGATGATAAACTTCTTCCTGGATCACTCAATGGGAGTTGAGGGGCTGGCGCCCTTCAGCCCAAACCTCAGCACCCAAGCAATAGAAAGCGAGGCAAACGGCCGGGAGGAAGAAAACTGCGATACATCATTCAACCCATTATCAACCGAAGTCATGCCCTGCCCAAGAGCAGTCCCGCAAGCTATCGGGGGTCACTTTGGCCTCCCAGAGGAAGCTGAGCCACTGCTTCGATACTACAGAACCCATATTGATGAGGAGAGGACGATGAGAGCACAACGCAAATCTCCATGGGAGATTATCTTTTTACCTTGCGCCCTCAAAACCTTTGCGGAACTCGCGCTGTGGAACCAGGCATCTCATACTCGTTCAGCGATATTCTATTCCCTCCTCGCCCACAGCGCCCTCCAACTTCACTCGTCAAATCAACCCATCACACTGTCATCTGACTGGAGAGAAATTGGCCTCAGGAACCACGAGAGAGCCCATCATCATCTTCGGAACGCCCTGCAGCTCGAGATGATTGGTCCCGGGCAAGCACAATACAAGGATTTGCTCATGGCGATCCTAGCCATGGCCATGACTTCAGTTGGTTCCATCTGTGCGTCAGTTCTTGGCGTTGACTGACAAATACATAGCTGTATAACGATGCCAACGCCTTTCGCGTCTTTCTCCTCGACGCCGAACGGCTCATTAGGCTTCGTGGACTGCCCAACCAGAATCCCTTCAAGACACGACTTCTGCACCACACGTACACGCATCTCCGTATCATCGCGGAGAGCATTTCCATGTGTATCGATTCCGTGTCTCCGGGCATTGAAGCAACAGACGACCGTGGACCTGTCCAAAGCCGGACGTTTCGCATCGCCGAAGATGCATTGAATATCGGCCTCGACCCTGCACTGGAGAAGAGTGACGAGGTGGGATATACCGATATCCATCTCCAGATCCAGGGCCGCTGGAACCAAACGCTCTACCCTGTCATCTATGGTATCCCGGAATCTCTCATGACTCTACTATCTCAAACGGTGTCATTATCCAACGAAAAGGCCCGCCTAGAGACTGTCGCTCAGGCCAACCCAGGGGTTTCAGTTGCTCTGGCAAAACACACCAAGACGCTTGAGAACAGGATCTGGGCCTGGACGCTCGCCCCTGAGCCCCTGGGACCTCCGAGACCGACGCGTCTGACACCGGATACCGACGATGATCTAATGAACCATCCGCAAGTTCGGTCAATGGCGTTAGCTATCCACCAGGCCCTCATCATCTACTTTTACCGTAGAGTGTACGACATGAACGCCATGATTCTCCAGGACCTGGTCAAGAAGACGCTCGACTATCTGGAGCCTTGCTTGAGTGAGCTGGTTAATGACCAAGACTTTGCCACAAGTCTTGCCTGGCCTGCCTTTGTTGCAGCCTGCGAGGCCGTGTCTTCTGATCTTCAGGAGAGAGCGCTTGAGTGTCTGTCACTTACTGATGCCAAGGGCGTGTGCTTTACACCCAAACCCGCGAGAGTCATCGTTCCCATGATATGGGATAAGCGAAAGCAGTCGGGTGACTGGACAACGAGCTGGCAGAGTCTTGTATCAGATAGTCTGCCCTGAAAGATTCTGTAGCATGTACGGCGTAGTTCACGGAGTATTGGGAACTAACCCGGCTCAAAGGTCTATAGTGAAGTCATTTCTTTATGACTTTTATATTTTAACCGCTTGTTTCATCTAAACCGTCTCGATGCCAGCAGCCTGGAGGATACTCGCCAGCTCATTGCGCAGGTCGTTGTCGAGCAGCGCAAACGGCTTGCGCATACCTCCCGTCTTCCATCCTCGCAGCTCCATGCCAGTCTTGACAGCTGATCCGTAGTTGTGAGACTCGAGGAACTTGCATATGGGGAAGATCTTGGCCCAGAGCTCCCGTCCCATTTGGAGATCTTTCTTGACAGCGAGTGCATCCCAAAGCTGTGCCGACAGCTCGGGAATAACGTTGGTAGCGCCCCAGACAGAACCCTTGGCGCCAGCAGCAAGGCCGTAGAAGGTCAGGGTATCCCATCCGTTGAGCGCAGTGATCTTGTCCTGCAGCGCAAAGAGAAGCTCGGTAAGAGCAGGGGCGTTGCCAGAAGTGTCCTTGAGGTACTTGACGCCGACTTCGGACAGGGCAGCGATCTCATTGGGAGAGAGCGAGACGCCGCTTGCAGACGGGATGTTGTAGTACATGATGGGAAGGCCGCTGGCCTCGTGGATCTCAGACATCATCTCGCGGAGCTGAGTCAGGTTGGGGGCATCGTAGTAAGGAGGCACAACCATCAAGGCCGAGGCGCCGACTCTGGCAGCGTCCTTGGCATGGTCGACGGCGACGGCGGTAGTCAAGTCTCCGACACCGGCAACTACGGGAACGCGGCCAGCAGCGGACTTGACGCACTGCTCGACGACTTTGCGGCGCTCCTCGGTGGTCAGGGCCGTGAACTCTCCGGTGCTGCCGCCGGGGACTAGGCCGTGGATGCCGGCGTCGATTTGGCGCTGGATGTGGGCGTCAAGGGCAGTGTAGTCGACGGCTCCATCGGCAGTGTATGGGGTGATGAGGGCGACGAGGATGCCTGCAAGGTCCTGAGCAGGGGCCATTGTGAAGGTGTTTCAAATATGGGAGGGATAGATATGTTGTTGCAGTTGAGGAATAGAGTAGTTGTCTGATGTGTAAGGAACAAGGGCCCTTTCTGTCTACTATTCACTTTGGCCGATTGTTATATGTGACTGTCTCGACCTCTCCCATCCTCTTTGTCTACGAATCCGTATACCCCGCGTGGTGGTGGTGGAGAGAGAGAGACAGTGGAGGGTCTCGAAAAGGGAAGGCTTCCGCGACGAGGAGGATAGCGGCAACCCACGGATACGTGACATTGCTACTCAGCGCAAAAGAGAAAAGAAACAAGGTATTGGTAATTGGTAGAGCTGACACGCTCTAGTGACCTTCCGTATCGGAACCTACTTGTGAGGCGGTTCATCGGATGTAAATAACACCTCGTGAGGCTTGGCAACGCGTGAGGCTCAAGGAGCGGATAATGCCCGTTGTTTGTCGGAGTAAGCAGAGGTCCCCTTCTGTAGCGGCAACACGAGATTAAGCTTGGAGCACTAGGGGCTGAGGGCTGACATAGGGGCGTCTGTATGTAACCCTTCCAAGACATGGCGAAAGGATGATACTTGTGGCATATGCAAGTATGCAAACATGATTCTTTTCTTACTGAAGGACTCCACAATAACTGCTTCTTACACCTGCTGGCCTGGATAACGTGCTGTAATGTAACAGCTTGTAGAAAGGTCACGGGTCCGAAAGTGCCAAACTACGTCTAAGAGTGACACACGTACATGATGTTTTCATCGATGAGAAACCATGTGTTTCGGCTTCAAGAAAGCTCTAATATATACACAGTGAATATCAATGGCTACTTAATTTCCGAGGGTTTCACCGAGGAATACGAGCAATCACTATTAGCTCAGCCTTACTTCCCAATGGTCGAGTGAATTATATGCAGACAGTCTTCACCTCCAGGATACATCGTGACCGAGCTTGCTTGCCGAGCACCGCCTCGATGGATCGGAGGTGCCGTCCAGGTGCTGGTGTCGTGATCAATCGCAACTTATCTGGCTATGATAGCCTGCCGCTTCCGGATATAGACAAGCATGTTGAAGAAGAAACAAGGCGGACCATCGATCAAGGCTCTAGCTTGGAGGCAATGCCGAGCCAAGAGCCAGGATTCCAACCTGTCTATGTAGCAGTAGGTCCCGCCATTAGCTCCGACCGAGTCTAAGCGCACACGTTTGTTCTCCAACGACCACGGTCTCGCTCCCGCCGAACGGGGTAGTATCCAAGGCTCACCTCTTGAACCGTGCCGTGCTGTTAGAGGTGGGGAATAGTCCCGGTCGGTGGAGACCGGATCCGGCGCGGAGATGGCGACAGAGCTAACCCACGTCATGGGCTGGGTAGTCTATGTACGCACAGTTTTTCTTACGTACCGATATCGTCTCCAAGTCATCGAGTCTTGGCCAGATCCTACTCGCAGTTGCCATCCTTGATGAGCCTTCACCCGTCGTCTCCATCAATACCGTTTCTACCCCATCGGTCCCCTCTTCCCCATGGGGAGCCTGTCGGGGTAGCAGAAAGGTCCGGAATCAGCCCCATCTATTTGTCGCAGGGTTGGCCTGGCAGTATTGAAGCCACGACCAAAGCTACCTAAATCATAGCTGTGAATGCTTCTACTATGTCCTTCTTATATCCCGCATTAAACATTGGCTGATCAGTATCTCAGCTGCTCCGTCTTGTGGAGCCGCTGAATTTCTCGAGCTCATGGTATTCCGGATCAACACATTTTGCTGCCCCCTTGACAGCCGACAGAACCTGTTCATCCTCGAGACTCCACTGGTATCCAGACCCAACTAACCAACTATAGACAAGCCCGTCCACATTGCTATCGCTGACGCCGGGGAAAGTGGTTATCCCTCTGTTTCAAGGTTTGAGACCTTGTCCTGAATCCACTCTCTAGACCGTTTCCATTGCCCGCTCATAGCCTTGATGCTGGGACCCATCGGGCGGCAAGCCATCATGGCCCTTTGAGGTATCTAGTCATGGATGATCAGGTCAGAGCGCGCTCTCAGGATGGGATCTCTATAAGTTGAGACCATGTTCCCCATGATCTGCCTTCTTGGCAATCAACAAGCAGCTCTCCTCTTCTCTCTTCTATCCCTCCTTGCCTTCTTGGCTCGCTCAATCTTCCAACTCGCCATCCCGCAACGTGGACGCCATGACGCAATACTCGAACCCTCCCATGGAGAAGGACCTGAAGCGCGACCTCGGCCCCGACGAGTACAACGAAGGATTGGCACCTGTGCCCTCACACAGAGGCTCACATGCCGAGCCCATTGCCCACGATGATGTCTTTGGTGATATCACCGAGGGGGGACCCAACTACCGCGCCGTAGGTGACTTGATCCGTATGTCGATCTTCAGAAACTAACAGTTGCTAGGTCGGTTGGATCGGCACAGTTGCCCTCATGATGAAGACCCAAGTCGGCCTTGGTGTTCTGTCTATCCCCGCTGTTTTCGACACTCTGGGCATCGTCCCCGGCCTCATCTGCCTCATCATCATCGCCGCCATCACCACATGGTCCGACTACATGGTTGGCGTCTTCAAGCGTCTTCACCCCCAGGTCTATGGCATCGATGACGCCGGCTATCTGATGTTTGGTCGTATTGGTCGCGAAATCCTAGGCGTGGCATTCTGTCTATGTATGTGAACTTGGCGGCCTTGGCAGAGCTTGGCAAAGACACTAACAACCTTGTACAGACTGGATCTTCGTCGCAGGCTCTGGCATGCTTGGTATCTCGATCGGCCTGAATGCCGTCTCGTCCCACGGCGCATGCACCGCCATCTTTGTTGCCGTTGCTGCCATTATTGGATTCTCCCTCGCTAGTATCCGAACCCTGGGACGCATCAGCTGGCTCGCCTGGATCGGACTGGTTTGCATTCTTACTGCCATCTTCACCGTCACCATCGCCGTTGGCGTCCAAGACCGCCCTTCAGATGCGCCCCAGACCGGCGAGTGGAAGTCTGACTACGAGGTTGTCAAACACCCATCCTTCACCGAGGGCATCTCGGCCATCTCTTCGCTCGTCTTTGCGTATGCCGGTACCCCCGGTTTCTTCTCGATTGCGTCCGAGATGCGAAACCCAGCCCACTACACCCGAGCTCTTCTCGTCTGCCAGGCTGGAGTTACCATTACCTATGTAGTTATTGGCTGCGTGGTTTATATCTACGCCGGCTCCTACGTTGCTTCTCCCGCTCTTGGTTCGGCCGGCCCCCTCCTCAAGAAGATTGGATATGGTCTTGCGCTTCCCGGTCTGGTTGCCACCACGACCCTTGTCATTCACGTAAGAATGGCCCTCACTTTCAGGTCACTGTGCAATATACTAACTACCGCATAGTTTGCCGCCAAGTACGTCTTTGTCCGCATCCTGCGAGGCTCCAAGCATCTGGCTTCCAACTCTGCCATTCACTGGGGAACTTGGATCAGCTGCACCGGCGGCACCGCCATCATCGCCTACTTGATCGCCAGTGGCATCCCCGTTTTCGGGGGTCTTGTCTCTCTCGTCGGAGCTCTCCTCGGTACTCTGATGTCTTTCCAGCCCATGGGATGCATGTGGCTATACGACAACTGGGGCAAGGGAAAGCAGAACCCCACGATCAAGTGGTATCTCATGGTTGCTTTCAGCGTCTTTGTCGTTATCTCCGGTACCTTCTTGATGATTGGAGGCACGTACGGATCCATTGTTAGCATCATTGATTCTTACAAGGAGTCTGGCGGCTCATCTGCCTGGTCTTGCGCGGATAACTCCAACTCTGCCCAAGCTGGATAAGTTGATAGACTTGCTTTGGTGGAATAGAGTTAAAGAGCGAACATGAATATTACGAGAATGTTATGCATTAAAGTTTAGAAAGAATAGATGATCATGTCATCACTCTTGGGAACAGTTGATACGTTCTTCTTGGCCAAGCTACTGCGGCGTGTAATTTCTCTTTGCATGCAATATAGAAGCAACTGGCTGTCTTTTCATGCGTACTGTAAGGCCACTCTCTGAGACCAAGTCCACCTTTTCTGGTATTTTATTGTAATCGTAACAGCGACATCAACGAACACAGTCAGCTCTCACACAAACCCTGGACAAATGACTCGGCCAATCACCTTGTCACGCTTTCGTAGAAACCAAGCATCTCAAGTAGTCTGCCAATTTATTAAGATGACACGATGTGTCAACTGATGTCGATCAGCAGATTCTCCTATCGTGAAGCAGGCATGTTTTGACAAATCCCGTATCAACCCGCCATTTCCACTCCTGGACGTTGCCCTGGTTGCTCATCTGGAATCGCCGTTTCAAACTATCCGCATCAGCTCTAGCCCTTCACACGGCGGCTTTCTTCGGTGTGGAAAGGTCCGATTAAGTACCCACAGTTTAAGCTGGACCTTGCCTTGCCTTGCCTTGGAATTGATCGGCTTTGGAACGTTTGTATCCACAGGCTGACGGCAGTTAAGAGGCGATTGATCAGCTGCGACCCCGGTAAACCCTATTGAGATGCCCCTGTCGTAGCACCGAAGCTGGCTTGAACCGACATTGGCCATGCCATCGTACTATTCAATGGTTTTGACGAGCTTGGACGAAGTTTGATATCGAGCGGGAGCGTCGGATCAGCTATTGCAATGGCTTCGATAAGATGTGGTCTGCGATCCGGCCAAACTCTTGGACTTTCCCAAGCATTGACAACGCTTCAGCCTTCAGGCTCAAACTGCCAACTCTAGAGACATATCGAGTTCCTAGTTGGGAGGCTACTCGTCGTACTAAATATATTGGTGTTGGTTTCAAGTAGCTAAGATACTATGTTGCCAGACCAAGATCAACGGGGTATACGATTATATGCACACTTAGAATCGGGCTTGGACTACTAGTGCGTGTATCTAGTTACGATATTGAGTGGCTTTCCAGTGTTCTGGCTGTTTTATCAACAAGGGTTGATATAGCTAAGGTGTTGTCCAAATTACGATGAAGGGGACTCTCGACACAATGGCCAAGTTAACTCTGTTCCATAACTGGCCACTGTTACTAAGACCAATGAGACTGGGTAGATTGGATAGAACAGGCAATGCGAATGTAGCGCTGAGCCTGATGTTATCCTGGGGATCAAGGTGCTGTGGCTCTTTAGAGATAAGAAGCCAGGAGCCCTGATCACTTGTAGGTCTTACAACGGCTACGCACATTTACGCTGTTGGATTTCCAACGCCTTTATACGTGTGCGACGTGACTGGTAAGAATAATATATGGTCTCGAGAGACCGTGGCGATGGATACGGGGCAATGGGTTCCTATATTCATCTCTTTATCTTCCTCAAATCCGACACCTGCGCTATGAGCTGTCATGTGTGAACGGGTAACTGTCAACAATTACTCCTGGGTAAGTCGAACTGTTTCCATCAGTTCCCAATCGGCCTTTATTTCTGAATGATCAAGTAGGCTAGGCATATAAGTTGTCGCGCCAAGACTGTTCAAGCTTAAGGACCAAGAGCCAAATCACCGCCATCACGGCTGTTTGTGTCGGACAATCCTAATTTACAACCCTTACTGAAATCTTTATTAGAAGCCTGCGATTGACTCCAAGACTCTTCTTTTAGATCAGTCGTGGTGCGCAGCAAACCAGCACCAGTATTCAACGGTCCCGAGGGTGATGAATGCTTATATAATAATCACTATAATAACGTACCAATCCGTCTCGAGTCAAGATCTGAACCATCACCGACCACGAGATAAACCGCCCACGGGGCAATCAGCATAGCAGATCGAGTTTCGCCCCCCGCGATTTAACAAGTCATCCAACGTTAGCCTTGTTTTCTCGTGGGGAAGCGGGGGAGGATGGCCCAAGACCGTAATCCTGCTGCTGATAAAGCAGTTTATCTTGGGAAGTTTTCCGCCGCTGACCACAAATAGCCATAATCGGATGCCGCCGAATCTAGATGCAATACTGCCATCAAGATCCCTCGGTTCAATATTGGTCCGATCTCTTTGGTACATTAATAAGGTCGGGTCATGCCCAAGTTCCTGTATGTTAGTCCTTTGGTCAAGATTATATCAGTCTTTACGCACATAGTAAGCACTGATCACGATACTATTCTCTGCCAATTGGGTTCTTAATGCTGCATATCTTTGCCCTGCAACAGAATTGACACCCTTTTTCTCCTCCCGGCCCCGGTCGACACCCACATCATGAGGTCAAAGCGATCCATATCCATTGTCTGCTGCCATGCCGAAGGCGAAGTTGGCGACGTCGTCGTCGGCGGCGTCATCGACGTCCCAGCCAAGACAATGCACGATAAACTCGTCCACTACATGGCCGAGAAGGATGATCTGCGTCGTCTCCTAGTCCAAGAACCGCGAGGACGGCTGGAGATGTGCGTCAACCTGGTCGTGCCGCCCTGTCGCCCCGACGCAGATGCTGGGTTCCTCATCATGGCGCCCAGCGATTGGGTTCCAATGTCCGGTTCCAACTGCATCTGCACAACTACTGTCCTGCTCGAGACGGGCATTGTGCCAATGAAAGAGCCCGTCACCCAAGTGAGACTGGACACGGCTGCTGGCTTGGTGGTGGCAACCGCCGAGTGCCAGAACGGACGATGTAAATCCGTCTCGTTTGATAACGTCGCGGCTTTTGTCTATGCCCTTGACAAGGAGATTCACGTTCCCGGACTTGGAAAGGTGCTTGTGGATATCGCCTACGGAGGCCAGTGGTTCGTGCTTATTCAGGCCGAGTCGCTGGGTATCACAGTGGAAACAGTAAACGCAGACCGGCTCATCGACCTCGGAAAACGGATAAAGAGCGCGGTACTGGTCCAATGCATGCCCACTCATCCCGAGAACCCATCCATATGCGGCATCAACAACACCATCATCACCGAGCCGCTGGTAGATGGGCCCGAGGGAAAGACCGTCAAGCACACCGCCATTGTCACGCCGGGGAGGCTGGACAGGAGCCCGTGTGGCACAGGGAGCTCCGCTCGCCTGGCTATACTGCATACCAGGGGGCTCGTGCAGGTTGATGAACCGGTCAGGTTTAGAAGCATCATCGATACTGAGTTCGTGGGTCACATCAGGGGGACGACAAAGGTTGGAGGTGATGAGGCGGTGCTTCCGACCATCAAGGGCAGGGCTTGGATCACTGGGGAAAAGCAGGTGCATCTTGACCCGGATGACCCTTTTCCTACTGGGTTTTCACTTACAGGGTAACATGAATAATTATCAAGAGATAATACAAGACAATGTCACGGTCGGTTGAATTCGAAATGACCATGTAAAAACAATACGTGAATGCATCAACTGTATCGTCACTTGTCAGCGTCGGGGGTTCGTAGTTATCTCTAATTACGCCTTTGAATGCAATGGTTATGGAAAGGGTTACTGCCGAGTTATAGCCACTAGACAGAACGCTATATGATATTTACAACTTCGACCGGCTGCTGTTAGTGACCTTGTCAACCAGCTCTAGCACGCCCTCTGCACAGCCATATGAGCCCTGGTAACCCCAGCCCGAATGTCCGTAGTTATGAATTATCCACGTCTGATCATCCAACTTCTCCTCGTCGAGTCTCAGCCCCCCCTTCCTCCACGGCCGCAGTCCAACACCATGACGGATAACGCTCAGTCCTGCCACACCCTTGCCGCCAGCAATCTCAGGGCACATGGTGACAATCCTCTGCATGATACGGTTTGCAGTTGTAGGATCTGGCTGCGACTCCCAGTTGCCAATCTGATATGTTCCGCCTAGAACCGTGCCGCCGCCAGCAGCCCGCTGCATGGCGTAGATCTCTTCGCCGCTGTCATCCAATGTCCCCGAGCACATGAACAGGGGCAGGTTCTTTGGGGTCTCGTTGCGCACGACAACAACCTGTCCGCGTGCGGGAGCCATTGTCGTGTCTTCAACTCCACCAAGCTTCAGTGATCCGAGGCCAGTGGCGTTGACGATAATGTTGGCCGGTCGGCCCGTGTGGCTGAGAAGCTTGGCCTCTTTGATATTGGTGAGGATGGCCCGATTGACCACGACGCCGTGCTTGAGGCACTGCCCAACCAGCCAAGGGAGATAGATGGCGGTGTTGATGCACACGCCCTGGTACTGGAAGCCTGAGTCGTACCCAGGCGCCACCTCGTGCGGGTGGTTCTCGCGGTAATTGTCAAAGATCTCTTTGTACCATGGGTTCTGCTGATAGAATTCAGCTGAAAAGCCAGACTTTGCGTTTTCCATGTCCTTGTTGCGTCGGAGAATGTGAGTTGCTATAGATGTATCAGTTTTTACGCGGAACATGCGACAGACAGGAACTCTGACGCACTCTGAAAGTGAATGCCCGCTTCCGGGTTCTCTTGTGTTATCTTTTTGAGAACCTTCCATGTTCTTCGCTCCCAGCGGCTCCTTTCTGTAGGCGCTAGACTGTGATGGCCTCTTTGATTAAAAAGCGTACTCTTGTCAAGACCGCGGGAGTGCTCACGGGATGACATCGGCTCCGGCCCAAGGCGAGGCGTACTCCGGGTCATAGTCGCCAGGCATGTGCTTTGCTACCACGGTAACTGCGTTATTCTTGTCCTTGGCCAGCAGCAGGGCTGATGTGAGGCCAATCACGCCGGCACTTGAAGACAGCTTGAGTCAGCGTTGGAATAGTTTCCCCTAGTGCTGATTCACTTGCCCAACAACGACAACAGTATTTGTCATTTGTAGATATTGTGGGAGAACCTGATATCAGACGACAGTTGTGGCTTGATGGGAAGCCTGCTATCAAAGCCGTACCAGGAAGGTTGCAGACTTAAATGTCAGCTAACTGCCTGGTACTCCAGGTCAGCTCATAGATGCTGACTGGCTCATCCGCAAATGCATGCCTGTTTAAGAAAGCTGATGATCCCCGATAGCCGGAAAGGTCTCGGCGTCTCTTCAGGCAAGTCGACTGCTTTTGGCAATAGCAAACAGTTGTACCGAGATGGACTTGAAGACTGTAGGTCCACGATAGACGAACTTGCGGGGCCCCTCATGGTCCACCCTCCATCCTCGCGCAAGCATTCCTCTTTTGTTTTCTGGTGGCAACCTCTTTCTGTCACGAGTTCGCTTACGTGCACCGGGCTTGGCCACTTGAATGCATGCTTGCTCATCTTATCTAGTTGCGTACTCTATTGCAGGGCTTGACTGATCACTTCCATCTCGTTGGTTGCGTCTACATTGAATCCTATCTTTGCCGCACGTTACAACCGGGAAGTTCTCCGCGGGTTTTTAGACCATTCGTATCAGAAGCTGCGCAAATAACGTAGTCAAGATTTTGGAGGCGAAATTCGTGATAATTCTAGCTTACTGGGTAGCCTCTCTCCATTCTTTGTGCGTTTACGAGATCTTGCATCGATAGTGTACTGGTGAACAGTGGATCTGAGACTCGAAAGCTCACTGATCGGGGACCATTACTCAGAGATCATATCATATGACTACATGCAACTTCATGCATCGTCTTAAATTAGACCTATCTGAAGAATGGGGGTTTTCTGCATTGCCGTTCAAGTGCTATCGTGGTGCCGAATGTCTGAAGCATCCTTGATCTAACCCAAGAGTGCCTGGTCATATCCTCCTCAGCGGGCATTCTCGATCTGTTCACTCGATGCCTCAAAGTACTTGTCAAGCCCACCATGCGGCTCAAATCCTTCGATTTGGCGCATCTCCTTTGCTCGCTTTACCGGGTTTACCCTGTCAGCGTGTGCATTGGCAAAGATGATGTCCAACTCCTCCAAGCTTCGGCCCTTTGGCTCAGGGAAGAAGAGCCAGACACAGGGGATAAGGGCCGTGTTGAAGACCGCAAACATGGCATACGTCTTGTATCCGAGGTTTTCAAAAGCCGGGGGTGTGATCATCATGATGAGAAAGTTGGAAAGCCAGTTTGAGCATGTAGATAACGCGTTGGCTTGGATGCGAATGCGAAGATTGGTGATCTCGGCAGGGTATAGCCAAGTCATTCCGAGCCATCCTGCGATAAAAAGTTAGAAGTAGGTTACAAAATCAAGATCCGGTGTTCAAACCTACCGATGGCAAAGAAGGAGTTGAAAACAAAGAGGAACACAGTTACGGTAACGCCATAGCGAGTCTCAAGCTGGGGTGCACCGTTCTCATCTGCCACTCCCGCAGAGACAGTTCCAGAGAGGATCGCCATGGAAGCCATCATGCCGAAGGCTCCAAAGAGCATGAAATTCCGTCTACCAGTTCACTCAATGAGAGGCAGTGCCACGAGAGAGGTCAGGAAATATTCTGTTCCGTTCAGAGCAGCGAGCAAACGAGACATTTCGGGGCCAAAACCAAGCGAGTTTCTCAAACAAAAACGTCGCACTATGAGGAGAGTCAGCCAAACTGCCATGGGCACCGAACTTGGCCACATACTAGTAGGTAAGCAGATTTATACCGCGAATTTGCTGGAAGAACTGAGCAGCTACACCCAGGGTGGTCCGGCGGAAGTTTTGTGAAGAGCCGTTGGTGAGGAGCTCCTTGAATTTGAAACCACCACCTCGGCTTTGGACATCGATACCTTCCTGGATGGCTTTGACTTCTGTCTTCAATTCTTGGTTATCTATCGGCTTGCCCAGGAGACGCGCAGTCACGTAGGGCGCCTCCTCGTGTCGACCTTTCATCGCAAGCCAACGAGGGGATTCGGACAGGTAGAGCAATCCGATTATGACGATTATGGTGAATAATGGCTAGAAGGCAACGGGAAAACGCCATCGAATCGATCCAGCCAGGAAGTAGAAGCCATAGTCAACCCAGTAGGCAATCATGATACCGCCCGAGATGAGAGCGCCCGAGAGCATGATCAAGAATCCTCGTTGGTGTGCTCGAGCGCACTCGGACTGCCATGTCGGGTTAGCTATTGATATGTCAACATGTATTCGATACAAATGGTTTGATACTGAGGAAGATACTCGACGTGACCATGCTGTTTCCAACGCCACCGACAATCCTACCGGTAGCGAAAAAACCGTACTCATGAGCAGCGGCCTGCATGACAGTTCCGATGATCATGATAGGACTTCCCAGAACGTTGAAGGCTTTCGACCCCAACTCTCGCCGTAAGACAGGACAAGAACTGCGCCCAAGAAACATCCAATCTGATAGACTGCTACTCCAGCGGCCTGAGTGTTGTGATCTCCGGTGCGCTGGCTCGGGTCAGGTTGCTCGTTCGTGGGGTAATCGAGCCAGCACAGTGGGTTGTTGCCATCTCGCGGTGTCATCAAGACAAGGTTCTTCTGATAGTCCGGTAGGGTAAGCAGAGCACTAAGGACTCCTTGGTCGTATCCAAACATGAGGAAACCGCACGATGCGATGAATCCGATACTCCAGTTCAGAGCGACACCTTGGAGATGCTTCCCCCGGATCTTCCATTCCGGCAGGTCTCCCAGTCTGGAAAAGGTACTCATAAAGCCAGACTGATTCTGGGGCTCGTTGACTGGGCCATCAAGTGAAGAGGGAGGGCTGCCCCCATCATCGTGGGGCGACTCTGTTTTGTGGACCATACTGACGTCTAACAAGGGAGCGCGGAAAGAATAGGAGGTAGTGTCACACCTGGAGGTTCATCCGGCCGACAGGCTGGGGAAGCATGCATCTTGTACTTGGCCAGGACGTTACTTTGGATCATGTCGTAGCCGACATCGTGGGGCAGAATGAGGCTCTATGAGATGCAGGATGACTTGGCTGAAGTCATGTTGGATCGAGATAGCACGAGGGAACCAGCATATCCACACCCACACCAGCGGACGACTCTAAGCGGTCTCAGGGTTAGTACTATTGGTCCAACATCTAAACCTCTTTGCGCCTACCCTTGTGCTTGCATATGGTGCCTGATAAGTCTTTCCTCGGAAGTTATTTCTTGGCTTTGATCCTCCGATAGCACAATAATGCCGATCAAGAAAGACTAATATCCACCAGAAATCCTCTAGAAGTCCTTTATTTGACGAGAAGCATGGTCATATAGAAAAGCCCAGAACCATCACCATGCAAGTGAACCAACGCCGAGGTCAACAAACTGCGCAACGTCTCGCCCGGCATTCCTATCTAGGAAACCCGAGCTTTATATAGTCGGGGGTATCTTCTCACGCTCTGTACTTGGTGCTAGGGAAAAAGTCCAGTCGAATGACGTTGGCCAATTTTTAAGCTTAATTTCTGAGTTGGTCGGGAGAACCGTCACTCCACAGCCAAGCAGGCGAACCGTGTCTTTGCACTTTTCTTACCCGGCCGCGAACATTCTCGTGATCCCGGTGGGAAGCATGGAGAAACACCAGTACCAGAGTCGTGATATTCGGGTCGTCTCGAGGAACCTGTAAGTCATGAACATACTGCGGCTGTAACTACAACAACGCAGCTGTTGCCAAACTATCGAAATAGAACGGCACCTTCAGTTAATCCCATGGAGTTCAGTTTCCTCACTAAGCAAATGTTTGCTTGGCTGGAGGGCCAGATATTGATATAGATCCTGTTAGGGATATGATGTCAAAGATGTCAGAAGAAACCGTGTTCTTTGATATTGTGGCAGCAAATCCCTCTTTGATAGAGGAAAGGCACATATAATAGATCCTTTTAGATCATGGAACAGTCTTGAACCTTTCATGCCGGGCCAAATGTGGGAACATTCCATCTAAATCCCACGAGCAAATTCTTCCGCCTCGATCACTCTTCACAGTGCCTCGAGCCTTTTAGTGGTACATTCCTTGTCCCGTAAGTCTGGGACCAATCTTCTTTCGGCCATTTTGTAAAGTGTGAGCCTGTATGGAATGAAAGTGACAAGCTGAAGAGTCTCGTGTTGAGTACGGCCATCTTCCGTCTTGTGATATTCACTATTGCTGATGGATGATGAACTAGGGCTGCAAACTCGTTTCGCGGCGACAGAGTTATCGTGCGGAGGATATAGATTTTTAATATTCTGCTTATTTCTGTTGATTTCTTCCGTATAACAATGAAGCCTATCTAACGTGCGTTGCTCTTGTCAAAGACAGAATTTGCTTCGAAAATAATAAAGAACACGATCTATTTTCACACCTTTGATATGAAACTGAGAAGTGAAATGTAGTATATATAAATGATCTAGCTAGTTATCAAATGAATATTGATGAGCTGTCAGTTTCTAGATAAGATCCTAGAGGAGGTCATGTAGTGCAGCCGGATGGATATTCAAATGAACATGAATCAGGATGAATTCACGAGCTGTGCCACAGCGAGGTGTAAATAATATTTTGGTAAGGTCCCTAAATACACACGAGGCGCACTTGGTTCCATGATTTCCTACATGTGGATCCGAGGAAGTATCGTTCTACAAGGAAAACATTGGGGTGTGGTCAAGTTGAGGTATATGTTCTCATGTAAGATTACCAGGGTGCTCATTAGGTCCCGGGTAACAATCATCCTTTGAAAGATCGGCAGCCTCATTCATCATGCTCTTGATCAACCGTGGGACTGTCAGTCGACTGTTGGCTATGGGCTGTCTAACACTGATGCTTGGGGTTATATAGCCAGTCGAGGGTAAACTGGCTGATGACAACTCAACCGAGGATCTATAGGTAACAGGCTTAAACTAAACAATTTGTCGAGAGTTGCCATTCATCTTGATAGCAAAACTTACAAAAGGGATATAGCTTTGGCGCTTAGTTAGGTTAGATGCCGATTTCATGTTGCGTACTTGTAGTTAAACGAGTCAAGAGTGTGATTTCAAATAAAGTTAACTCGCATTCAGGCTGAAGTCTAGACTTGCCACCAGAATAATGTTTCCTATGTATATTAACCTATTATTCCTGAAATACTTTATGCGCCTGCAGGGCTCCCTTCATCATGTATGTACCCTAGATGGGTCTGACGAGATATATGTGGTCTCGGACGTGTCTATCATCTTGAACATGTAACTATGCTCAACCTTCCTAAGCCCAGAGTCCCCGACGTTAACCGAAACGTCCAACAAGAGCAAGTATTACCTAGTATGCGCAAAGCACAACAAAGGCACATAATATTTCATTTACGGTATATAAAAAGTCATTGAAACGTCAACGGACTCCAGTGAGAATTCCACTTTGGGTAACTATCAATCTTTTAAACTCCCAACTATGCCATTCCTGCTTGGACGGAATACCAAGCTAATCCTACATCATTCATCCAGTAATCATAAAACATTAATCTATCTGATCTTGAGCACCGCCTTGCCAAAGTTGTCGCCAACGAGCATTCCGATAAATCCGTCGGCCGCCTTATCGATGCCCTCGGTGACGTACAGCTTGGCCTTGACGCTACCATCGGCCAGCCATTTTTGCATGTTCTCCTGATGCTCCTTGGCATAGGCCGGGCCAAACTTGGGGGTCGCGACAAGGAAGCCCTGCATTGTGAGCTGCTTGGAGACGAGCTGCATCAGACCCTTGGTTCCCTCCTGCTTATCGGCAGGGGTGTTGTAGTTTGAAATCTAGATGGGCTGTTAGTTTCTCTTGATTCACGCGTAGACCGAAATGACTTACCATGCCACAGACGGGGATTCTTCCACCAACATTCATGTTGGTAATGGCTGCCTCGAGGTGGTCTCCGCCAACGTTCTCAAAGTAAATGTCGATGCCGTTGGGGGCGAGCCTGGGGAGGGCATCCTTGGGCTTCTCCTTCTTGTAGTTGAAGCCGCCGTCGAAGCCGAGCTCCTTGATGATAAAGTCCAGCTTCTCATCCGAGCCAACAGAGCCAATGACCCTGAGGCCCTCGCGCTTGGCCACCTGTCCGACAATCTGGCCTACGGCGCCAGCAGCAGAGCTGACAAAGATGGTCTCGCCCTTCTGAGGCTGGCCAATCCTGTGCAAGCCAGACCAAGCGGTCAGGCCGGGCATTCCCAGGGGTCCTAGGAAGAGTGCCAGGTCCAGATCGTGAGGGTTGTTGACCTTTCGCACGCTCTGCATGGCCTCCTTTGACACGCGGGCATACTCGGCAATGGGCAGATATGCCACCACGAGATCGCCCTCGGAAAAGTCTGAGGCGTCACTCTTGATCACCTTGCCCAGTGTGCCGTTGACGATAGGCTGGTCGATTTCGAAAGGCGGGGAGTAGGACTTTGTGCCAGCCTCGCGCATCTTGCCGCGGAGATAAGGGTCGAAGGAGGCATACTGAAGCTCGAGGACCAGGCCACCTTGAGGGGCAGCCTGGTCAAGATCGATAGGGCGATCCTCAACCGCCAGATGCTCTCCGGCGACTGGGAGGCCAGTAGGGACCTTTTTGAAGACAAGGGTCTTGTTTTGCGTCATTTTGATAGATGGTATTGTGGTTTTGGAGGTAAGTGATGATATGGGTAAAGCAGGTTTCGTCGACTGAAGGGTTTATAAATACGGCAATACGTTGGTGGCGTATAACTAGATGCCGAGGTTGATTCAGATGATTTGTAAGGGTTGGTGAAAACTCAATGCCGGGTTTCTTAACAATTCCACGGCCCACACAGCGGTGGTACTTCCAAAAGCGGTACGATGGAGAATGACCTCATTGATTGTCAATGACGGAATTGCGTCATGATGCAAATCTGATGAGAGCCGTGCGGGCACTTTGGGTATCTTTGAGAGCTGCCATTTTAGCAATGATACGGAAACAGATGCAAAATGAGGTTGTTGATGATGTTTACAATGCTGTCAGATTTTAATAACTACAATAAGCAAGTAAGCAGTTTATTCCCCGACATAGTAAGCGACCAAGGGACCCGAGAGCCAAGATACAGGGCTGCCACCTATGCGCCAACTCCACCGGAGCCAGGTACCTAGTCACGGCCCACGGGCGACGGCATTGCCGAGACTATTTGCGTGTACCTAATAATTATGTACGTAAATCCGTACGATGATCTCGCCTTGACCGCTGAAATGAAACCACGTTTCTAGACATTCTCTGCTACTGGTCTGAGCTGAGTAAAGCCGAGAGTGCCCCCGCTGCCGAGGTACAAATGCCCACTCAGAGTAGCGGCCGATTATCAATCATTGTCTAGAGAGTAAAATACGATATTGACATAGCACAGCCGGGCCCGTTGGGGACTGACAAATAATTCCGAGCCTTATACACATGACATGCGGAAACAAAGCCATCTGTTGTCCATGTTCAACGGTACTTGCTGCACTACTGAAATAGTTGGATCTACTATTTGTGTAAATTCGCAGTCTAGTAATCACTGCCTGACAAACTAGACACCGTTATTGTATCTAATAGAAACGGGAAATTCGAAACATTACAGACTTGAAAGATTTATAAACTTCAAAGGTTAGACTACCTCGACTTAATTCCACCTCTGGTTTAGCTTTCTTAACGCTTATTACTTCTATAGCCTAGACTGTTTACAATGTATAGGAAGTATCTATAGATAGTTAGATTAAACTAATTTAAGCCTCATTCCCCAGTACCTACAACAGTAGCTCAGTTGCGTTCAGTCTCTAAAATATATGAGGAGTATAGGGTCTAAGAAAAGTAATAATTCTACTAGTGGCTCTCAATGTTGGATTAATTTAAAGTAGTAGCTACTGGACCTACTAAAAGAATACTTCTTTATTATAGTATACCGAACTCTACTTAATTTGAAACTGTCTCTACTTATAAATCGATAGATTAACCCGTAGTTTACTAGCTGTTTTATATAAATCTTTACCGCTTGATAAAGCAGCTGTCTTTGCTTACCTAGACGATATAAGGATCACAACATACCATCCACGAAAGAACCAGTGAGAAAGCTAATAGTTGGAATAGATACCGGAGACTAACAGTACAGATGTACATGGTATCTATTTCTGACGAGTTCAGGTTATCATGGCGTGGCCGGTTTAAGCACAGCCCCTGTCTGGCCTCTTGAGCACATCATTATCGATAGGCTATCACTTAGAACGACAACTCCCTAAACCAATGTCGTTTCTCTACCTCAAGCTGACACGGGAACCTAGGTACCTTGAAGCGGGTTGTTCATCACCAAGAGTCAGGTGACGTGACTTGTTGTATCGGGATCAGATTCTTGGCAAATGCCAAAGGACTTGATGCGTTATTATAATATGTCTCGAGTCTATCTCAGACTTCCACTATGCTAAGCTTCATAATAAAAAATGAATCAACAAAGTCCTGCGCACAGTTCGTGATACCTTCCCGAAATCCCATCTCTTGTATCCTTTGCTGTTTTCCCTTTACGCCATGATGCCTCGTCAACCGTTAAAACCCAGACAATGTACCCACCCACTTGTATCATGCTAATGCTAATGACGATCTATATGAGTTTTCTTCTCGCCATGCGTGAGAGGCTGGTGGTCGGCTCTTGACCGACCAGCCTATGCTGACTCGCCTTCGGGAGCCTCTTCGTCAGAGCCTTCCCAGTCGTCACTCTCAAGACCAGCGCCGTGAATGAATAAAGAAGCCACCCAGCCGCAGATGGCCAGGCCACCAAACAAGCTCCATGTCAGTGCCTCTCCCTTGGGATGAATGCCCGTGGACAGGGTGAACAACGCGCCAGAAACAAAAGGTCCAAAGCTCCGGCCAAGGGCGGAGAGGGTTTGTGCCATGCCGTTGAGGCTACCAAGACTTGCGTGCGATGGTGCAGAATTGGTTATCTAAAGATTGTGAGTAAAGAGAATACATGATGGACAGCGACGAAGCAACTTACTAAGAGCATGACACTAGACAAGCCTCCCACGGCGCAAAGATTCTTGAGGATCAGCACGACTCCGAGCTCAGTGTAGAGCCACATCTTGCCAGTCCCTACGCCAAATAACGCGTCATCATCAGAATAGCCAACCCACGGCATCAACAACATGCTAATGCCAATGCCCAGGAGAGAGAGCTGGTAGGTTCCAAGGTTGCCCATCTTGGCCTTGAATGGCTGGAACAGGAAGGCTTGGAAGATGATGGTAGCCATTCCCGCGATGCTCAAACTAATTCCAATCCTGCTGGGGAGAAGGTCGCGGCCAGTAGGTGGAGGAGTTGCCGCAAAAATTGGGTACAAGCTGTTGAAAGAGATGTTGGAGAGCTGGAAGACGAGATAGGTGCACAGCACAAGAATAGTAGTCCGACTGAGATCCCGCCAGGCAGACCTCGCTGGGTCTTGCTTGTTGTCGCTGCTATCGCTGTCTTGGTCGTTGTCTTCATCCTCGTCCGAGTCAACGGATATACTTGAGGACAATAAGGGCTGGGAGGTCGATCGAGCGTGAGGCCAGCGCGCGCTCCAAGAGGGCCTTTGCGGGGATGACTTGCGGCCGGGAAACCATGACAGCAGTTTCCGTACCCACGCGGGCTTCTCAAAGTTGACTTCGGACTTGTCAAGGGTTTCCTCGAACCAGATCCAGACCACAACAACGGCACAAGCAAGCATGGCAGCCGCGAGTATATTGGGAGCCAGAAAAGGAAACGCGGGTCCAGTCTTGCCGACGAGTATGCCGCCAAGAGCAGGACCGGTAATGCTGCCCAGCGAGTAGATGACGGGGAGGTAGGTAAAGGCTCGGCTCTGGTTGGATCGATCAGTGACCTCGCCCAGGACTGTCGGGACACATGCCGCGTTGCCGTTCAAGAGGCCCATGGCAATATGCACAACAACAATCTGCCAGTACTGCTTGCAAAGACCAAACACACAGAAGCAGCACATGAGGGCAAAGGTTCCCACGATGAGGACCGGCTTCCGCCCGATGATGTCTGATGCATACCCCCAGAGGAAATTTGTCGAGAGCTGAGCCAATGCAAAGGCGCTGGCAAGTATTCCGACATATAGTCCAACCTCAGTAGGAGGAATACCAGGCATGGACACTACCATTTCGGGAAGATAGGGAGAGATGGAGTTGAGCGCGGTTTGTTCAGCCAAAGAGAGGAACGCCAGCAGCAGCAGCTGGCGAACCGGCAACGGCGTCTCTTCGTTGTCGTCTTCGGAGGACGTGGAGGTGTCATCGGAGGGAGGAGAGGGCTGCTCGAGCGGCGTCTTGGGCGGCGTGGTAGGAAACGTCTGGTAGCGATGAGAGAGTCGTCGCATCGAGCTGAGAGTCGGGATCGGCGCGCCGGCGTGGAACGACCCGGACGACGTGGTTCGATTCGCGGCCAGGGACCTTATAGCGGGCGCGGTTCTTGACGGCGACATGATGGGCAGCCTCGAAGATACAGGACAAGCCCTGGAGGCGCTGGAAAAAAGTGTCGTCGAGCCCAGGTCGCGCCTCAGGCTTGATCGTCACGCCTCGGACAGCAGCGCCGGGTTCTGGGTTCTGGGAAATGGTGACGTAGGCGGGGACGGACGCGGGCCAGGGAGAGGGCAGAGCTTTCGTCGCAGCAGAAGAAGGCGAGAGCTGGCCGATCCACGCGCTGAGAGCTGGCCCCTGGCTGCTGGGACAAGACGAGACTGGGGTCTTTTATGTCGGCGAGAATTGAGGGAATTGGAAGAGGTAAAAAGATGGCAAGCCAAGGTTGTCGCGGACCCGGTCGGTACAGTAAGTACTTGGTAGTAGTCATCGGCCGCAGCGAAAATGCCTGCAGCTGATGTGGGCCGCGTGAGAAAAAGGGTACGTACCGGTGCGACGGCATGACCCATAACGAGCGGTGGCTGTCCAATCAGCGCTGCCCATTGCCGAGCATCCGGGCGGCGCGCTCCGCAGCCTAAATAGATACTTTATCGAGATCTCGATATGAATAATTAGACTAACATGATTGGAAATCGTAGTGAGCTATGACGAGTTTCCAAAAATGACATGCGCAGATGGGCCGAGGTTTCGATACTGTCTTTGCCAAGAGGGACTCCACTGTTATCGGCAACGTTGAGGCCTTTTGTCTATGTATCCTTTTAATTCTCGAAACTCATTCTATATGCCATAATCTCGACCGCTCGCTTAAAGACGTGGGTTGTAGACGGTGTTGATACCGCCAGTGACAATAGTCTTGAGGACCATGTAGTCGTCGACTCCGTACTTGCTGCCTTCACTTCCCATACCAGAGTGCTTCACACCACCAAACCTGCGAGTAGTCAGCACATGTAATCACGGATCAACCATGGGGCTTCACTTACGGCGCGGCCCAGTCGGAAATGACACCAGTGTTGATGGCGACCATGCCAAACTCAAGGCGCTCCTGTACACGGTACGATCGAGCCAAGTCGGTGGTCATGAGATAAGATGCTAGACCAACCTCGACCTTGTTGGCTCGCTCAATAACCTCATCCTCCGTCTTGAACTTGGTCAATGCCGCAAGAGGTCCAAAGGTCTCCTCGTAAGTCACAGCCATCGAGTCGCTCACGTCACCCAGAATAGTAGGCTGGAAAAAGTTCTTGCCAAGGTCCGGCAATCGCTGTCCGCCAAAGAGAACAGTCGCCTTCTTGCTGACAGCATCTTGGACATGCTCCTCCACCTTGTCCACGTTGACCGTCAGGGGCCCGTGGGTGACGGAAGCATCGGCGCCGTTGCCGACCTTGAATTTCTTCACCTCCTCCACGAGTCTCTGGGCGAACTTGTCGTAGATACCCTCCTGCACGTAGATCCGGTTGGCGCACACACATGTTTGGCCGGAAACCTTGAACTTGGCAACCACGGCGCTGGAAACCGCTGTCTCGATATCGGCGTCGTCAAAGACAATAAATGGGGCGTTGCCGCCGAGCTCGAGACTCAGCTTCTTCAGGGTGTTGGCCGACTGCTTCATGAGAATCTTGCCCACCCGAGTGGAACCGGTAAAGGAGATCTTCTTGACAACGTCGGACTCGCAGAGGGCAAGACCAAGCTTGGGAGTATTTTCTAGTGCGGTAACAATATTAAGTACGCCCTTGGGGAGACCGGCGCGCTCGGCGAGAACGGCGAGAATGTTTGCAGAGTATGGAGTAACACCGTCTGACTTGAGGACAACGGTGCATCCAGCGGCGAGAGCAGCAGCGACCTTTCGGGCAGCCATGGCCATGGGAAAGTTCCAAGGAGTGATCAAACCGCAGACACCGATGGGCTGCTTGAGGATCTGGGTCCTGGCGTTGGGCTGAGCGTGGGGGACGACATCTCCGTAGATTCGAGGAGCCTCCTCGGCAAACCACTCAAAGAAACCAGCAGAGAATACTGCCTCACCCTCGGCATCGGACTTGGCCTTTCCGTTCTCGGCAGTAATGACCTTGCCAATATCTATCTTGTTCTCAGTGATGAGATCGGCGAGCTTTCGCAGGATGCGCCCTCGCTGTCGGCCAGATTGCGCTCGCCACAGGGGGAAAGCATCTGAGGCGGCCTGAATAGCCTTGTTCAGATCGTCGACATCCGACTCAGGAGCTGAGCCGATGACTTGGTCAGAAGCAGGGTTTCGGACCTCAAAGGTCTTGTTTGAGACAGATGACACCCATTCGCCGTTGATGTAGGCTTTGTCGACGACCAGGCTCGAGTCTTTGAGGGTAGATGCAAGAGAAGACATTCTGTAGGGCTGATGTAAGGTGGCTGTGAAGGGGTGTCTGGCCTGAGAAAAGCAGATGCTAGAGCTTGATATAACGAGACCGGCCCTTTGGGGATTCGGTTCGGTACCAACACCGATATCACCGGTCTCCGGGGATGAGTTGAAGAAACTAGAGATGACTAGCGTATCAGCGAATATGTTCCTGGTGGTGGCCACAGAAAAGACGCGACGCTAATATTCTGATATTCGGCAAAGAGCAAGAAATGGAAGCCCTCGGTTTTTAGAAGCCGAGCAAACCTAGAGCTATCTTTGATGTTGTGGAGTTTGGCAGTTTGCGGGGTCATGACGATATCCAAGTCAGAGTAATCGAGATTTTACCCAAGAGGCTGCCACGTTATTCCAAGTCTTTCATTCGCCGATTTCCACATCCAATCAGCTCAAGCCGCTTGAGCTTTTATTCAGAGCTCGATGATTACCCCGCGTATGGGATGGGGGCTCGGCTTTCGAACCCGATCTTCTTGGGCCCACGCGCGGATCTGTCATGTTGGTCCCGAGACACCTGGGCTTGCTCAAGTGACCCGAATGCTGTGTGCTGTATCATGGTCACAAGAACAGCATTCGCCGGGCATGAGGTTCGTGCTGTCCAATCTGCCTTGGGAAAATGTGCCGTGGAATGTCTAGCATTGTAATACCATTACTTGTTGCTGCTTCCTTTTGTTATTGCGGCCCACTGTTACTTTGCGCTCTATACTTTAACTAATGTAGTTCGTTAATACTCCAGAACCTTGCAATACCGCGTAGCAGGTGTAGCTACAAGTTGTTGAGCTTTTTTGAAAATCAAAGACTTTATCACTCCAAGCAGATGTGCTACCGGAAGGTTCCGGTGCTCCTTTAGTCTATGCACCTGAACGTCGAGGCGTGCTTTTATGACCTTGCCTTCGAAGTATACAGAACGACCTCGTTCTAAACCCAGGGTGCCAGCAAAGGAGTGGTGAACGAGCCCTTTATACACGGAAAAGGAGAATAAACTGCATATGACCCTATTTAAACCAATGTCAGGCTGAGCAAAACCCGCATGGGCTTAAAACGCAAAATAGTCTAGGGAAGCCAAGAGCTTGATAAGGCTACGTTGAGCTGTGTCAGATGCAGCTGCATTTCCGTCGCAAGTGGACAGACACCCAAGGCCACAAACATCATCATAATGTCCGTTTTGAAGCTTTGGACTGTCTCCATCCGTTCTTTGCAAAGACTCAAAGACATCTCTCTGGCTACAGCGATGTAACTGTGTAGATGATCTATATAGAAAATGTGATTTTCCATTAAACGTCACATAATCTTGCATGCATTTCTCTATGGAGGTCTCTGTATTTTGTTTATCATAATTACAAGAGTTTCTCTTCCAACATTTATTATTACGATATTACCATTAACCGACGTAGGCGTTTATGAAAAGAGAGTTACGGACGGCAGGGACTTTGCTATATCGTTGCAGATTAGAGATGCCATGTTCCCTTGAAAAGTGTAGTTCCACTTGGACGAATATACCATCGTTTTCAACCGGGTCACACTTATGTCTATCTACTGTGAAAGTGCCCAACTCAAAAACCATGCCATCAAGGAGCATGCTTCCATCCAAGATTTCCCCGCGTTAATACCCCACGGGCTCCCATCTTCGGGCGGGGAAGGCAAAGTCACACTCCACCGTCGGACCCGATGCCGATTCGGTTGAATCACATCACGCCACGGACTCACGTCGCTCTCATTTCGATACCCTCTTCAGGATAAACCGCAGTACCCAAAGACCCTAGAACTTAATAACAAGGATGGCTCGTACGCCGAGGAAATACGTTCCCAAGGTCAAAGGTGAGGTAGACTGAACAGCCCGGACATGTGTGAATCTCGGGATCAAGGCTGACGCTGCTGTTGATAGGTTGCTACGAATGCTCGCAGCGCCGCATCAACTGCGATAGAGGTGTTCCCGAATGCGCTAAATGTGTTTCAAAAGGGATAGTATGTAGCGGGATCGCCCCCAGGTACAGGTTTCGCAACGGACTCCCTTCAAAGCGATTGGAGAACCCGAAGAGAAGTCACCTCGTCCATCATCGGCAATCCTTGTTCCAGAAGTCCGGAGATGCCGATCTTCCTGATGATGGGGGAGGAGAAGACCGAGACATTTCACAAATACATCTCGAGCCGGCGACGGCCATTGGTGAAGCCCGCAGGGACAACCAAAGGCAACCGGTAGTGCTACAATACGACCCCGTCAGCAACTTCACAGATAGTACCTTTGGCTCGACAAGGACATCACTATTCGCCACCTTGAGCCATGTCGCTCCATGGCAACGCCTTCTACTCAAACATTGCAAGTTACCTCCACCCAAAGTCCAGCCACGCCGTCTAATGATGCTGCAGTCTCCGATCACATCGCCCCCGAGATGGTGGTTATAGATGATTGCAACAACGGCTGGCGAAACCTAGTTCTTCCTCTTGCCTGCGCAGACGAGCTAGTAATGAGCGCCGTCGTTGCAGTCTCTGCCTTTCATCTCTCTGAGCGAGCAGCAGGGCAGCGCATTGTTGATGCGGATGTGTTATACTCGAGAGCGATCTGCGAGCTCCAAAGGCGTCAAGATTTGCAGCATTACGATGTTGACGCAAGATATCACATCGTCCTTGCTATTGTCGTGATGCTGTTGGCCATGATTGTAAACGGTTGCTCAGACTTTCCCATCATGTTTCGCATGCTGCAATCTGCCCTTGATATGGTCGGTGGCGAGAACGTGATGGCCGCCGGTGGTCAGGTTATAGCTGATTTTTCAGCTCAGCAAATCCGCAAGTAAGCAACTCTCCCATATATCGATCGATATTGTCATTAATGAGAAACCGCGTAGGATGCGGGTCTATGCCTCGCCATTCCTCAGCCTAGACGAAGGCGTAAGCGCCGTTACAACCCAGGTCCAGCAGAGCTGGGCTGGCCAGCAACTGTATCAACAGACATATCCAGACCAATCCCAAGCTCTAGGTCTCATATCCAGCCTCAGAGATCAAGCATTTCAGATTTACCTGCATCGGGCTTCTTCAGCAGAGGACAGCCTAGCAGCGTCCACGCATCTGATATCGAATTTCAAACAGATGCTAGAGTCATTCCCGGAGGCGCTTCCGGGGGAACATGTCCTAATCTGGCCCATATTCATCGCTGCTTCAGAGAGCTATATAACTGATCATCAACAGTTCTTTGCTCATTTCTTGGAGAGACAGTTTCTTAGGAGTGGGTTTGTCAACATCCGCAAAGCTTTGGAGTCGTTGAGGAGGATCTGGGCTCGGGACAGAACCGAGAACTGGACAGCTTTACTACCCAAGCAGCCAGTATTTGTCATGTAGTGGCACAGTGGACTGGGGGATACTCACATTTATTTCAATGGCTACCAATGATATTGGCGGTTGCTTCTTTTAATGCCGGTATCCTGGCGTTTAATGAACTATCCGGCTGTTAAACACGGGCGGTCGTTCCATGACACTTACGATACCAGCTTGATACGTAAGAAGAAGGTGTAAGATCTCTACAAATTTACAAGCACTCTTCGTGCAACCTTCGGCGAGAATTCTACAAACTCATATCGGCTCGTATCCGGCATGAGTAAAGACGCGTCTTGCACCGATATCCCCAGTATCACACCAATTCAAGTTACGCTTTACATGCTTCACAAATGCCAACTACCAAGTCTTTAATGGTCTCTCAAATCAAAGCTTAACACTAGGCTCAACACTAACTTATTATCATTGCACTTTTTTCAATCATTGATAACCTAGATCAATCATTCATAACCTAGACTCGGGAGTCTGCTGGGCCAGAGCATGGATAACCTCCTTGGCACCCACCTCACCAGACGCCAGGGCCCCCTCCAGGTATCCCTTCCAGTGCTTTGCGTACTCAGTTCCCACAAAATGCACGTTACCAACCGGCTTGCCGTACACATCAGCATACTTGGTAAGGTGTCCGATCTTGGTGACAGGAGCCAGTGCGCCACGACTGAACTGCTCATGCTGCCAGACCTGCTCGACAAACTCGATGGGCCTGTACACCACCGAGTCGGGACCCATGTTGAAAGCACGGGCAAACTGGTCGAGGATGAGCTTCCGGCGCTCGTGGGGATACTTCTTGGCCCACTCCTCCCCAAGCTTGCCGTTGACAAAGCAAGTGAAGCCGTAGAGACCGTCATCGTCAAAGCTGGTGTCCCGGATAACGCAGGCGGGGCCCTGGTAGTCCATAAAGAAGCCGTTGTAACCGAGATCTCGCCACCAGGGCTTCTCGTAAAACACAATGACCTTGTTGTAGTGGCCGAGCTTGGTGCTGTGGTAGACCTCCTGGGCTCGCTGGGGGAGGGGAGGGGAGAAGTTGAGCTCCTTGAGCAGTGCTGAAGGCATCGAGATGATGAGCTTCTTGGCCTTGAAGGTCTTGCCGGTGGTGGTTGTGACATCCACGTGAGAATCGTGGTGCTCGATGGAGGCAGCAGGCTCACTGAGGTGAATCTTTCCATGGCCGACTAATTTGGCAAGGCCCAAGGCGATGGATTGGGTACCTGAGATGTGTGAGTTGGCAGCTTTTGGAGTGATTACAAGGGCTCCTCTTACCAGACTTGATCCGCATGTAGTTACCGCCGGTCGCATCATCGGCACGAATAGCAAGCAGGCCGTGGTTAGTGCGGCAGTACTCGATGAACCAAGCTGCTGACTCCTCGGTAGACTCGAGGCCGTGCATAACACGAACCCAGAGGTTAACCATGGCCAGAGTCTTGGGGCCTGCACCAAAGTTCCGGGCGTACTGGTCCATGCTTACTTGGTCGTCTTCCTTACGCAGACCATTGGGCTTGAGGGACTCGGCCTGGATGTGATCACGGAAATCCTCAAGATTCTTCTTTTCCTCTGGAGAGAACTGTTTGAAAGCCGTAAGCCAACGTCTCTGAGATGATACTGGATAGCCTTGCCTACCTCGGGGGTGATTCCGTGGGGAAACTCTAGTCGCTCGCCATCTTCCATTACCATGACAGCCGTGTGGCCAAGTCGCTGCTTGGAGATCTCGTTTTCGAGGCCAAACTGCTTGACGTAAGACCAGACACGAGGCTGTAGCTGGTCGTTCACCCACGCAGCTCCCAGATCGGCCTTGCCTTTTCCATTGGCCAAGGGGACCGTCCAACTCTTTCCGCCGACTCGTTGCCTAGCTTCGACGACGGCGACCGATAGGCCAGCTTGCTGAGCGGAGTAGGCGGCTTGAAGACCGCTGAAGCCGGCACCAATCACGACGAGATCAAACATGTTGCAAGTATGGTTCTTTATGTCTGACTGGTTAATTGTAAAAGTTGGGTGGGTGAGGTGGAATAAAGCGTAGAAAGCGATGATTCCGACCACTGTCCCCTGTTGCTCTTATAATAGTTTATGGCCTCGATTGAACAGACGAAGTTCTCCGCCTTGCGGCCAAGACTATACGCTATACTGAATGAGGTAATTTTGATGAGAGCCTGTGAGATCGTCAGTCGAATGGCAACTCGATGTTGAACAATCACCTGACGGCTCAGATCTTCTCAAGACGGCAAGAAGTGGCAAGTGAAAGGTACTTGGCCCCAAGCACTCGATCTACACCAAACATCCTCTTTCCTCCCAGTTTTCTGGAGGCCATAGTTAGCTGTTCCTCGAGAGTATCTGAGATCCCGAGTGGAGGAGAGTTTACCCCGCCGTGGGGGCACCAAACCCCGGCTTCTACTCCCGCTAGATCGGAGTATCATTCCGACTTTGTGTCTGCCGTTGAAGGCGGTAAACAACATCGGTCTCTATCCTCTTCTTCAAGATACTTGGCGAATCTCGCGTGTTACTATCTTGATTATGGCATCAGAAAGAATACAAAACCGAAGGCATAGAGATCATATATCTTGTTGTACCAGTTAAGACGAGAAAAGCCTATTGCTTGCTTCTGTGAAGCCATCGCCAGTTCAAACAGACTCCAAGCGGTGAAATGAACTACTATCAACTTGTTGGCTATCTAGAGTTCTAGAAGATTACTGTAAAAGCTATCAACAAGCATAGTGGCTGTCTAGTTGAATACAAGCTTGCCAATGTGATGGGGGGTGCGTTCAGTCTTGTGCACCCCAACTACGGCTGCCTTGTTGGTAGCATCCTCAGACATGGGGGTCAGCCCCTGCGTTTGGAAAGGTGTGCCAAACCCAGCGTGGAGTGTGAGCATACCTTTGTCCTCAAGTCTGGCCTCAAGGGCTCCGATGTCACGGTTGCCGACGTGATCAACGTTGACTACGCCATTCCCACAGTCGAGGAGGTTATCGACTCTCGCGTCAAGAACTGGACAATCACGATTGGATATAGGTACTCTGAAGACATAAACGGAAAAAGGCTTGCGCTTGTCTGCTGTTACTTTGCGGACTTGTTCTAGGGTTTGTAGTCTGTAGATTAGCACTGCCGTAGGTATTGGAGCTGCATGGATTAGGGGTGCATTTTGACAAGTCGCACCGAGACAAAAAGAAGGTCAACTAGATCCATCATGTCCCATCAAGCCGCGTCGTGATAAGCTCAACACCATCTTGAACCACGAAACAACCGTTGACTCTGCATGGATGATATCTAGAAGGGAAATTCGAGGGGAAACGGACCAATCGGAAGGGCATAATTCCCGATCCCTGCCAGATAGCATGCGGAGGGGGTCTGCGATGCCGATCCCTGCTGCACTTGGGGTTGCATGGCAACCTTTGTTTCGATCAAATGTCGCTTCTCGTCATGAGGCTTGATTTGATTCATGTAAGGTTTGCAAACCCCTTTCCTAAACAGGTGCAGTTCCTGGCCAGCGAACCTCTAGTCTAAATGATAACTGTCTATCAAAGTGAGGCATCCCCGCAGTGGTGATCCGTCTAACTGATACAAGCTGGAGCCGGTAAAGCTCAATGGTATGTGTGTCTTTGGATGAAGCATCTGCACCTGGGAATCACAGCTGAATTCGATCAAGTTGAATTTCCTGTGTTTTTAGCTCTTGGAAAAGCTCTTTTCTAAAGCACAATAACAGGTACAGTTCGTCTCATCCGGCTTCTCTCAACCGAGTGGAGACCTCACAACTCCAAACTCTGTGATAAAGCACGGTTCTTATCTTCAGCTTCTTATCTCCAGCCAGAAAGATCCGGAGTCTTACCCCGCAATCCCCAAAACTGATGCAAAGCACCCGGAGATGTCTGACAAGATCATCTCAAGGCCCCCCACGAAGACTCAATTCCACCACCATCTCCGTGCTGTAGACAAGGAGGGTGTTGTCTTTCCCCCCGGATTACCGAGCCCAGGCCCAATGAAATCTAGTAGTCATTAATAAGCACCTGCATTCTCCATAGCTTGTGCGGGGTTCTAGTGGAGCCTGCAGCATGATTAACCCTTCTTTTTGTCTGCGAGATACCGTGATACCGGCGCGTCTCGCGACTTTGCGGATGCTATCTACGCGTATCTAACCCTGAGCCCGTTCAGCCGCCGCAGAGAAAGGTGCTCTCTCATCTATAGAGATTGCCATGGCAGACGACACACAGGGCCAACCTCGCAAAGCCAGAAGGACTGCCAACGCGTAAGATAAACCCCCCCTTCTCGGTGACGTGTTGGCCGTTGTTTCCCCTCTGACTTTACCACAGCTGCGTCTCGTGTCGGCAGAGCAAGATAAAATGTTCTGGCGAGGATCCATGTCAAAACTGCCAACGGCGCGCTGTCCAGTGCCGATTTACCGAGGGTGGCACAAGGGTTATGGTATCTGAGAGGTTCGTCGCAACAGCATAGTCCCTATGCAACGTCTAGACCGGGGTCTCACAACAACCCAGGTATCTTCAGGACTTGCAGAAACAGGTGGAAGAACACCGGCGGTCTCCTTCGGCAAGTAACCTCGACACACAGAGACAACCAGGGGATACACCCTACCGATCATCACCCTCTACTCACCAGGGCCAGCCATCATCAGCCCACTATCGCTCACCATTCGAGGTATCCTCGGTGCAGACGCATGGCTCTGTTCCCTACTGTTCACCGCCCGTATCCCAGTCTCAACTCGGCGATAGCTTCTCCCCGGGCCTGAAGCGCACCAGCGATGTCGCCTTTGGCCCCAACGGCGACGTTCATGGTGAGTGCAGGGTCGATAACACTCTTGCCTCTCCTGCACTCACGGTTGAGGGTCCCCAGCAGCAAACAGCTCCCTCTGACCCTACCAAAGTGCCAGCCTTTGAGCCGACCGACCCTCCGCTCAGCATATGGCCCAGTGCTTTCACGATACCCTCCAAGATCATAAAGAACACCCGCAAGAACAGACGCACCTGGAGTGAGTACCAATGTTGGGGAAAACGCACTTAAAGCTGACTATGACAGTATGGCTGGCTCCGTGGTCGACATGGTCCTTTACCCTCCGCTTGATGCTCATGCTGGGCGATAAGCTCCAGCCAGGAGCCGATCTGATTCCGCCTCAGCTCATCGAAGGGGATGTATATTCATTGAGCTGGAACCAGAACTCGCCCCATGATATTCCTGATATCCGCGGCCTCCCTTCTCTGGACCACGCCATCTATCTCTTCAACTCGTTCAAGTTCCATCTCGGCCAGACATACAAGCTGTTTGACGAGATCGAGTTTGAGAACCAGATCCGAGAGTTCTACGCCAACGCTCAGCAAAGGGCAATCGAGTCGCGCCTCTGGTATGTCAAGTTCCTCCTGATTTTGGCTTTTGGGACGGCCTTTCACGCGCAGCCGACGCTCAGTCCACAGCCTCCAGGCGCAAAGTTCTTTGTGCGAGCAATGGGCTTGATGCCAGATCACACGGCGCTTTGGAAGGATAGCTTATTGGCGATAGAGGTCCTAGCTATGGTTGGATTGTATCTATATTCCAGCGATGAGAGGGAATCAGCCCATGTATACGTATGTACACTATTGCTAATCACTTCAACGTGCTGACATTCTATATAGCTTGGCCAAGCGATACGAATCGCGCAATTAGAAGGCCTGCATACGCAATTGCCCGAGAGTGAACTCGGCACTGAAACAGTAACTTCCTGCCGTGATCTCTGGTGGACGCTATACATAATGGATCGCCATTTCTCATCCTCTCTGGGGTTGCCCATGTCCGTGCAGGACAGCGATATCACCACCACAGTCAACCCGCCAAACATAGGTTCGCAGGGAGACAGTTGTCGCAGCCTCCAGGTAAACCTGTCGCACCTGTTGTCGGTTATCTTGACAAGTAAGTCATGGTCTTGATCACAGTTACTCTACGTTTGTCTAATACCTACAAGCACTCTATAAACCCGACAAGACACCTCTCGGGGCGTTTCTTGAACAGACACGATCCATCCTACATACCTTGGCACATCATGCCCAAGAGATTGAGAGAATAATTGGCCTCAAGTTCCAGAACTTGGTGGACACAATGCCCCGAGGAACTCGTTACATAACATTACTGTATCATCAGGTGGGTGCATCTAGCCGTGAATCTGAAGCACATTCTAACCTTCCGATTCAGTGTGTAATCGTTGCTACACGCCCTCTTCTTCTATCAGTTCTGAAGGAAAGGCTAGATATGCTAGGACACCCTGGCGATGAGAATTGGGAGAGTTTTCTCAGTCAAACAGCAGCTGTGATATCTACCGGCATCAAGTCAGCAGTCAAAACCCTGCAGATCTTAACTAGCGAGTACAGCCTCCTCGGTATAGAATTCCTCCCAATATCTTTTTCCATGTACCCCAGACTGACAGAAACCCAAGAGGTTTTCTTGCCGTACGATCTCGAATTCACTTTTGGAGCTGCTCTCCACCTCAACATGGCCACCGCACTCTTCCCAGGCGTCGCGGACGACCAGGGCTGTCGCCAACTGGCGCATCAGATCCTCGACAACATGATCTCCAGGGGAAACCGAGTCGCCAGAGTACGGAAGCAAGAGCTCGTCTACCTGGAGAACCAGTGCCAGGAGCTGGTGACACAGGTCCAGCAACAAGGCCTCCAGACGCTCTCGCTCGCTGTGCCGGACGAAACAGCGTCGGAACTCGCGCGGAAAGCAGACGAGGAGCAGCAGAGGTTTCTCGCTGCCGAGACGGAAGCGAATGTCATGGTGATAGGCGCAGAATCGGTGAATCCCATGCACTACGTTCATCCCATGGTGAGCAACATGGAGTTCCTCGACAACATCGGCATCTCGTCCGAGGACTTTCTCTCCATTGTGCAGCAGATAGGGGACCCGGATACGCTGCCGGAGAACATGCTGACGCTTGAGTAAACTAAAAAGTCTGGATTTGGCTGGAGCCGCGGAGTTGATGGCGTTGCATGGTTAGTTGACGTTAGAAGGTATAGCGAGACTTGCGGGACTTGGGCTTTAATCTAGATCAGGGTCAAAACATTGGACGTCTTTTGGGAATGTTTGGTGTGAGTCAGCCTGGTAGTCATGTGGTTGGTCTCAACATCTTGAAGGCGTAGTTTAAAACCCATTTACTATGATTGCTGCGTTACTATCTTTGTTTCGCTTAACCATGAAGTCCATACCTGCCATATACTCCTTTATAACCACTGAATCCCAGTCTCCTTACTAGAAGCAGCCCCACTTAGACTTTTGTGAATAATAATTCGTGATGATTTCACGCTCTCGACCCCAGCTCCTCTATACTCGTCTTTAGTTACTTGGTGGTAACTTTGCGGAGATCAGGGTATGCGTCGGTTTGCGCGAGAGCTGATACCCGTGGCCCTGTAGAAGACGATGTCTGGCTGCTCTTGAGAGAGCCCCCAATTTCTGCAATCTTTGCTTCCTGAGAGGAAGCATGGAGGGCTGTGGGGTTTGGAAATAGAGTAGACAGCGTTGGCCGTTCCTGCTGAGACTCTGCAGAAGAACGACGTCTTTTTTTCAGAGAAGCAAACAGGGATATATATACTTATTAATATATATATATTCTAGAATAT
>JABEYC010000386.1:0-42361 GCA_013266195.1 Fusarium zealandicum
TTAAATAGCTACTAAAATATTATTTTTTGAAGAAACCCTTATATTTACTAAAGCCTATTAGAACTCTATTACATATTAATTTTAAATTCCATCTAAAATACTTGATCTATTAAAGTAGCAAAGATATACTGTACTATTAGACAGGTTATTAAAAGTAGGAAGGCGGTAACTTAAAGAGGTTAGGCATACAGGGGGAGGAACTAAATAGCACAGGGGCTCGATGGAAACCCGTCAGATAGATTTGTTCTATTTTACCAGAAATTAGCCAACCGGCTTGCTCCATTGGCATAATCATCTTAACTACATGTGGTAATAAGCTCAACCGTGGTAAACTGCGTCAATTTTCCATCTCGACTCCACCCTTACACCTTGGGAAGTTGAGCCTTTCCATGTATCTCGATATCGAACAACAGAAACCATGAGTTCATCACGAACCACAAACGACTCTAAATTGGAGCTGAATCTTTTCTTGTCGTCCTTTTTACCCCAAGACACCCGGTCTTCACTCCACAGCTCGGTTCTCCCCAATCTTCTCCGTGCCATTTCTGCAATCAGCGAAGAACTTCGATCATCGTATGATGTTGCTATCGTGGGCACTGAAAATGCCTTTGGAGATGAGCAATTGAACGTCGATGTTTTGGCTGAGAATATATTGCGAGACACTATTGCCAAGTGCCCTACCATTCACGCTGCGAGTAGTGAGGAGGACCCCGTGGAGCGACCTGCGCGAGAAGGCGAACACGCTGAAGACGACAATGTCGAGCAGTACACTGTTGCTTTTGATCCTCTTGATGGCAGCTCCATTATCGGACCCAACTGGTCCGTAGGAACCATCATCGGCATTTGGGATGGCAAAACAGCGATCGGTCAACCGGTAGACAAGCAGATCGGAGCCATCCTAGGAGTCTTTGGTCCTCGTGCCCTCGCAATCGTTGCACTTCGCATTCCAGGTGCTCAACCTGTGTGCTTCGAAGTCAGTCTCAATGATAGCGAGACCATCAGCGTGGTGCGCCCAGAGATCCATTTCGCCGACGCTCCATTCAAGACGCGCTACTTTGCACCAGCAAATTTGCGTGCTGCGGCGGAAAGCGAAAAGTACATGAACCTCGTCACCAAATTCATCAGCGAAAAGTACACCTTGCGATACTCTGGAGGTCTTATTCCTGATCTCTACCACGCACTAGTCAAGGGCCATGGCGTTTATATCTCGCCCGTGACGGCCGCGAGCAAGGCAAAGCTACGCAGACTCTACGAGCTCATTCCTGTAGCGCTTGTCATTGAGTGTGCGGGTGGCCAGGCTATTGACCCTGAGACTGGTCTGAGGATCTTAGATACTCCCTTGAGGGGGTGTGATGATAGGGGAGGACTTGTTTGCGGAACATCCGTCGAGGTCGAGGCTGTCAAGAAAGCACTTTTGGAATGATTGGCAACGACTGGATATGAGCGGCTTCGGAGGGTACATTATGATAGATAAATATCTTTGGCTTTCCATACAACTATTCAGGTCTCTTCGCCAACTAGTGGCCTCCATATTATCGACATCTCGCACGCCTTCGTTACTTTTCGTGAGAGGCTGGCAGATCGGGGAAGTTGGGACATGCCATATCGATCCCATCATCAGACTCGGACAACGGGAACCACAGCGCCAGATACGGACTGGTACGGTCCAGCAGGATGCGAGCGTTGAGCTTGTCAGGGAAAACATCACTCAGGGATGATTGCTCAGCCACGGACGCCAGGGCTTCCCCGATAGAGTCTGGGTCATTGCCATCCGTGTTGGCAAACGATAGCTGAACAGCAATCATCTTGTCTTGAGGATGATGGAGAAGCCAGAATGAAGCCGCTCCCCGGTTCTCGGCAGCATCCTTGAGTACAGGATATAGCTGGCGCAACAGAGACTCGGCATCTTTGCTCTTATAGCCTTCCTCGTTGTCGTAAGTCCATCGTTGGAAGCGACCAAGATCATGCTCTTCGACAGGAACAAAGTTGTGAGCGCCAACCACATTCCAGGTCCAATGGCTGACGCTCTTGAACAAGGGCTGCTTCCAAAAGGTGGTTTTGGGCTCGCCAACCTCGAATTCGTTGCTGGTCCAGTTTTGATAATCCTCTGCCTCTTCTTTTGTCTTGAACAGATAGAGACCGCCGGTAAGCACATCACCACTCACTTCATGGAACCGGCAAGGAAGATATTTCAGGTACATGCCAGGCCTTTTGCCCATTTTCTTGCTGCCATGGTACTGGTTGTTCCAGACGTCTTGGAGGGAAACGCGCGCCTCGATGTGAATCTCTGACGTGAAGACGCCTTGAGCTTGGACTTTACCAGCATCATAGCTGAGCGCCTGCTGATTGGAAGTTGATGAGGCTTTAGCTAGGGCATCAGCTTCTTTACTTACTATGAACGATGCTCAAAGGAAACTTACCCATGTCGAAGATGTCTACCCTGACGCAAGGTTGCTAGGTGCCTGTGGCAGTCTGATAGTAAGATGAATGGAATCGGAGCAGTGGTCGGGGGGAAAACACCGTCAAGGTCCCATTGAGCCTAAAGCAATAGGTGATCTCCTGATAATGATGTCAGCCGTTAAAAGTGGTGAGGTCGTAGGCTGTGCGGGGCACTTTATGTACACGAGTCGTAGCTGCCTGTGTGCGAAACAGCCTAAACAATCCTCATTGAACGTATCTTATCTCAGAGCCAGCGGATCACCTAATCAAGCGTATGAAAACTGCTCAGCAACAGTCTGTATCGCAAGTCAAGGTTCGAGGTCAGACAGGCTGAGTGTAACGTCTCACGCCAGACATGCTACGGAGCTAGTGAATGGTCGGTTTTCTTTATAACAGGCTCATAGAATAAGGCTTCTATTGGTGTCGTATGTCAGGTTTAAGAAAGCGCGCGACTTGCAGTAAGTATGCCTTGCCACTGGCATGAAGATGTTACTTTGACACGCGGAGCTGCTACCAGCGGATAGTCTTCGGCTCAGACCTTGACAGAAATGCAGCCACAGATGGCTGCCAAAGATGCTGCTAAAGACGTATTCCAAAGGTACAAATCAAGTAGACCATTATTAGGTTCGTGATTGAGCAAGTTATAATGTGGAAGAGGTTATGACAAATCTACGTAGCTATTATTTACGACAAAAAGAAGGGACATACTTATATTACTAAATATGCACAAGCGCTTGCTAATCTTTTCCTCTATGACGGCCAGTGCCAGTAAGAAGTTCCCTATCACAATAGTTTACATCACTAATGCCTATTAATAGTCTACCGTTTATATAGGGTTCTTTAAACAGTCCTGATAGTTTCATTTCATCCTTCCAGGCAGCTACCCGGCATTATTGCATGACTAATTTGCGATGAGACTGGTCCAGATAAGATTAATGCGGATAAAGTGATAAGATAAGACGCTGTGGTCCCGTCCTTGAAAGTTCTCAGGCATTAATCTCCGTCTAAATGCCCTCCGCTTGAAGGAACAAGTAAACGTAGCAAATAAGGCGCGCTCCATTCAGTCATTCAACGTGAGTAAATTATCAACATCAATTCACATCCATATCGCTCGTTCACGACTATTCATCCGTTTATCGTCTAGATGGAAACAGGTTTCTCAACGACTCCTCATCCACTGTCTCTCGCAAAGCTCGCTATTGCTACGGGGTCAAGGCACGCTTTTCGCGTTTTTGCCGGGGTCGAGTACAGCCGAAATCCCTCCTCACGCCAAGAATGAAGTTCAGATCGATGTCATCTACTCGGGATTCTCTGGTGCAGACATCAACATGCGCATGGGCATGTACCCCATGCAAAAGTCGGCGCCTCTAACGCCAGGATACTGCTTCGTCGGCCGTGTCAGCACTAATGGCGACAAGGCCTCCAAGTTTAGGCCTGGCGAGCTTGTTGGCGCTTTGACCGTCTATGACTCTGAGGCCCAGAAGATCAATATTGCAGAAAAGTACCTCATTTCTGTCCCTGAGAGCGTCGACATGCGAGAGGCTCTTGGTGTCGTTCTTGACTGGAACACTGCCTACAGCCTGGTACACCGCGCAACTACTTTGGTCAGCAAGGGTCAACGTGTGTTTGTCCACTGTCTCAGTGGAGCCGTTGGGTACGCCATCATGACTCTGTGTCTACTAGAGGGTGCTGATGTCTACGGCACGGCTTCGGGGCGGAACCACGAAGCTCTGCGGCAGCTCGGCGTCACTCCCTTCACATACGCCAACAAGGATTGGATGGCCGAGATGAAGAAACTAGGCGGCGCGCACGTTGTCTACGACCCGCTGGGCTTCGAGAGCTGGGACGAGTCGTGGGATATCCTCATCCAGAACGAACCTAGCCGTGTGGTTGGCTTCGGCGGCAACTTGAACATCATCCAGGGAGACGACGAAAAGAAAAGATCGCAGCTTCCAGCCCAGATAAAGCTGCTGGCCAAGAACGGCTGTCTCTTCACAAAAAGGAGCACCAGCTTCTACTATATTGACCGTGACCGATCCACCTTTATGACCGACCTGCACGCCATCATGCAGCTGCTCATCGATGGCAAAATTGAGGTGCCTATCAAGAGGATCTGGGACCTGGAGAACATCCGGGAGCCTCACGAGAACTGGGGAAAGGTTCCCGGCATGGGTTCCTGTTTGATCCGCGTGGACACCAATGTCTAGAAAAGACTTGGGGATGATATATTAGGCGTGGGTAATAGTTTAGGTCATGGAGTTTATCGACTTTGCATCTTGAGGAGCGAGTATATTCAGGACTATTCTAAAATGAGAGCACACGATGAATATTAGACACGCTTCATTCATTCTAGAGTGCCTTACACGATTGCGATATGATAAGTCGCTGTGCTCTTGCATGCAAAGTGTGAAGAATTTCCGAAAGTGAGTTAAGAATAAAGTGACATGAACTCGACGTCAGGCGCAGATTATAGTCCAATATTGATACCTCTGTGTCAGAACAGGATTCATAAACATTTGAGAAATAGACCCTCTTATTGTTGAAATACTTGTTTGACTCAGTCGCGGTAGACACTCATTTGCAGCTTATATGCCTTTTGACAACTGTTGACCACTTTCCGTCAACACCTCTGCGCTGGTACGCAAGTTCCCTGGCCTCGACATCACCAAAATCAAAGACATACGACCCATCTCTTCTGCTATCCGCCGTTACCGACTCAGCTACTTTGGCTCTAGGAAGAACAACAACTCTGTTAGAATCCTCGAGAAGATCAAACGGAGCCCCGGGTTTCGAGACGACGCGAACATTGAATCGTAGTCCCAACTTTCTGCTGCCAGAACAGCTAAACTTCATCTGGATTGGGTACGTATTTCGTGGCAAGGGCTGGTCAAGTGGTGTTAGATGCATGCTGAGGGCGTCATCGCTGCCAACATAAATGGCCTTGTCGTCAAGTGTCATGCGCGTGGTGTATATGGAGCGATCATTTGATGTGTCGTTACGTGCGTGGTGGACATAAAACAGCTCAGATCCCTCCGGAGTCTGCAATGTGACCTCTTGTGCTCCGACTTTGAGTCTTCTGCTGCGAGGAGGCGATGCGACGATACTCCCGTGCCCCGTAGAGTATATGGGGATCTTGGCGTCTGGGGCCTGAGAAAGAATCGGGTTGTTCGAAGACTTGTGAAACGGTCCAAATGGTGACTTTGCCGTTGCGAAGCCAACGCCGTAGTTGGAGGCTTCAAAGTTGTTGGCACTGTAGGTGAGCAGATAGACAGGCGAACCGTATGTTCCAGACCGTCTCAGAAGCGTGCTTCCCTCGGACCAGCGGCGGTCCTTTCGCGTCCCATTGTACTTTTTATAGTCGTTGACGTGGAAGTTTTCCCATTCTTGGGGGTCGGCACTGTACAAGATGACTGTCTTCCAGCCATCCTTTCGTGGAGGATGGCCAATCTCGCCGGTACCATTGTAAGAACTGATGTCGTCTGGCAAAGCCGGTGCATCCTTGGCATGGATATCCTTCTGCGAAGCCACAATCTCTGGCATTGTCGATGCGGCTGGATCGTCCCACCAATCCCGTTCCAACTCGACCACGATGATGTTGGACTCTTCAATGTACTTTCCCAAGCTGTCGTCCCAGTTCCAGTTCCGGTAGGCGTTTCGAGAAGTATACAAGTAAATGCGACCATCTTTGTCGAAAAAGATGTTTGGGTCGATGGTGGGGATATAAGTGCCCTTTGGTGCCTTTTTCCCTTTGCTGAGAGTCTGCGGTGGCAATATCTGCTTTTCGTCCATGATGAGATTGACATCATGATAGTGTGGATCAAACGGATGGTAGTCTATCGGCATCGACTTGATCTCCCTGAACGGCCCTGTTGGTGACCGAGAAACCGCAACTCCAAGCTTAGACGGCTCCTCAAACTTGGAGTAGCGAAAGTAGTGTTTGGCCAGATCCTCGCGGAGACGACCAGCAAAGAAGAAGAAGTACCATCCCGTCTTCTCGTTGTAATACGTCTCGGGCGCCCAGAGCCAATCCCGTGCCCAGCATGCTTGCCCCCCTGATATGGGCTGCATCTGTTCGTCATAGCATGCCTTCAACACGCCGCCCGGATGCTTGTGCCAAGTCGAGAGATCAGGGCTACTGTATATGGCAAAGTTGCTACTTTTGTCAGCGCCTTCGGTAGAGTAGGCATAGTACTGGCCACTGCGTGAGTCGTAGAGGACGTAGGGATCGGCGGCTGCATGACTAGCTGAATTATAAAACTGCGGAACTCGATCACTAGTCATGTCTCTATCTTCTGTAGCTTGAGCAGGCTGGTGAAGCAAAGCCAGCTCTGCCAAGATATGTAAGAGCCGCATGTTCAGTCGCTTTGGTACCCAAACTACAGGTATTTAAGGCGAAGAAAGAGTAGCACGGCACCGGGCGTGACACTGTAGTCTTTATATGGATGCCATACGGCTTACCGAGCAATCGCGCCCCCCTCTTTTTAAAGGAAAACTTGATCATCTCAGGGAAGATCACCGTCATTCCGGGGCCCCGCACCGTAAGCCTAGTTATGACACAACTCCGCATCTAACGTGTGGTTGTTCAGGCTAAAGGAAGCTTTTAGGAACCCTGCTAGCTCTCAATAATGCGATAGATATAATTCCGATTAACCTGATGGTAGACTGCCACCCTCCTGGTGATTCGAGAAATGGCATGCGAGTCCTTCATGATCCGTGATTAGGCAGCCGGTGCGAGCAGCGTAACTAAATTAAGATAGTAGCGATGATTCGTCGTAAGTAAGCATTGAGCTCATTGTAATTACACGAAAGAGCCGAACTGAGATCATTCTCCATAGGTGGACTGATCTAGGAAGTTCGGTGTTTATCTTTCGCTGAGGCAAGTTCTCATAACTCTGGTTGATAGTGAAATCGAACGGACCTTCGCTATAGATATATATAAACGTAAAAGTAAATCTAAGCTCTGTACAACTTGTTCATAATAATCGTCTCCATCAATTTTCATGCGCCTTTATAGTGATATGCTGCTAGACCACAGAACTCTGATTCACAGACGCTAACAAAGATAGAGCCACTCGTGCTATCTGAACAAAAGTCTATGGGGTTGGCAGTGACGCAATCACAGAGATCATGACGTCTGGTTTTTAAATGCAGTATATAATGGCTTATGCTTCTTATTTCACTCTTGTCCACGGCAAAGCGTTGACTTCCTGTTTAGTCCAGGGGCATACAAGTGATAATAAGTCAATGGAATTGTAAATGATCGAAGAGAAGACCGATACCTTTTAGTTAGCAAGTGGGCAATAAACATAGTGGGCTAACCTCCTTGTCAAGAACGTTTTATAGGTATCGTGATTGAGTAAGGGTGTTATTTTATTCTTACAGGCGGGAGAGTGTAAGAGACAAAATTCGGTATCTTACTAAACACTATTGCCAATCAGACAGCAAAGACATCACAACTGGACCAGGGATACGGGCCCAATTTAACGAAGAGTGAATATTTGCGGGACCAATGCTAATCAGCGATATCATGTTGACCTGTAGGCGAGATGATAGACCCGTGACCCACGAGAAACCCCCATACGACCTAGCTCATTATAGCAACTTATAACATACTTATTCGAGGCACATATGTTTCAAGTGCTGGGTGATACAGTTTTGAAAAGCATATCTTGAGGTTCTGTGAGACTTCTTAGACACTATGCTTCGAAATTCCTCCATAAGACGGTAAGGCAGTAGAAGGACGGAGGTTGTCAGTTCTTTAGAATGCGCCAAGCCTCTAGAAGAGGTATCAAGACTCGATGAGTCCAGGAAGTGTCAGTAATTCACCGCTTGACTGGCTTCTAGGGACAAGATGTATATTTCACAGAATATATAAACGTACTACCCATTTGCTGCATTAAGAGGGATAAGTTGACAAATTACACTCATAGAGGCGAACCTGATGGTGATTCATGATTTTGACTGAGCTATAAATGCTTCGCCTCAGCCGTTCATATCGAGCCTCAAACCGATTTGGTCAAGACGTCTTGAATATATCTTCCAGATTATTCTTTCGCAAGATGCCTGAAATACAACATACACACCGCATTCCTGACAGTTTTGTGTTATCCCTCGCCAAAGTGCCGTCTGCTCTTGCACAAATCTACGGTGAAGGTAATTTTACGTGGTCATATAAGGGTGGTTACCTTTGTATCGATACGCACAAAGACGGACCCACGGACTTGATGAGCAAGCTCAAAGATTTGGGGGTCACAAACTGTGATTCCAAGTAGGGGGGGCGAGGTAATGATACCTAATGTTAGCAGGCCTAGTTGGGGCTATTTTCTAGTTTGGCTCAGCGGGTTGTGGTTGATCGCCTGTTAAAAGAAATATAGTAAAACTACTGGCACTTTCTTTCGTTACCTCAGTAGAACCCTCTGTTCTTTTTCTGTTCTTTCTAGTGATACGTAGAGATTCTTTGACATTTTACAATAACAAACAAGAATTCGGATTAAGCATCACGATTAAATAATAAGTGCACTTGTGATCTAAGTGAAAACGGAACACCCTATTTTGAACCATATTGATGTACATTGGAGGTTCCATAATCATGGCCGAATGTGCTAACAAGACTGCTCCCTTGTAGAGAGGTCAAGGGTTAGGAAATCGAAGCACTCTGGATGATCCCTATTTCATGCCCCGTATTTGTCTTCTTATCCTCCGGAAGAAGACAGGGCTTTGCCTCCGAGTTTCCCAATCCGCCCCTTACAATATCTCTTCCCTTAGTATGAAACGAGGTATAAAGCCCGCCAGTGAGAAACCCTTCTCATGGTGAAGACAGGGTATACCGATTGGTGGAATGACTTCTTGCGGCAGTTGGAGGTGGGCCAGTATATCCGCTTTATTATACCCGGCAGTTATTAGAACAGTTATAAAATAAGTCACATCCTGTCTAAACAGCATCTTCTACTTTTTTTGCCAGAAGTGTCTATTCAGTTGGTAGTTCTGGTTATTTGCAAAGATGAATAGTCTCAAATTTACCCCAGCCCTTCTCCTGGCCATCCTTGGCAGCGCCGCCGCTACCGATATCTTTGTTTCGCCAACAGGGACTGGGTCTGGCACCCTCGAGGCACCGTATGGATCTATCCAGTCTGCAGTAGACGCAGCAAAGGCCGGTGACACGATCTACTTGCGAAAGGGCACATATGCTCCCTCCGAGAACATTCAAGTCAAGACGAGTGGCAGCAGGACATCCCCTATTTCAGTTCGGCCGTATCAAAATGAGAAGGTCATCATCGACGGAGAGAACATGCCTGGGTAATAGACCTCGACTATGATGGTATCTTTCGATTTACTGACAGTTGCCAGCACGCCCAAGGACTTTGATGAATCTCTCCCCAACCCTGAGCGAGGCATCTTTCACATCCAGGATGCAAGCTACTGGGCCTTCTACGATTTGGAGTATGGAAGCTCCTCATAGTCTTATGAAACCACATACTTACATCCAAATAGGCTAATCAATGGACCGTACGGCATCTATGCCCGAGACGCGTCCCACAACTACTACAAGGGCCTTTCGACACACGACAACTACGAGACTGGTTTTCAACTCGAAGGCGAGTCTTCCAACAACTCAGTCATCAACCTCGACTCATACCGCAACCGCGATCCCCGGAAGAATGGAGAGAGCGCTGATGGGTTCGCGTGCAAGGAGGGCTCAGGCGAGGGCAACATCCTGCGCAACGCTCGTCTGTGGGATAACGTCGATGATGGCCTTGACCTCTACATGTTTGGTTCTCCAGTAACCATGGAAGAAGTCTATGCTTGGGGCAACGGTTACGACCACTGGGGATTCAGCTCGTTTGAAGGAGATGGAAATGGCTTCAAGCTTGGTATCACCGACAACCCCCCGGCGAACCACGTTATTCGCAACTCCATGGCCTTCAGAAACGCTAAGAAGGGCTTCATTGACAACGGAAACCCTGGATCATTGACCTTTGAGCGAAACACGGCTTGGAATAACGGAGATGTCGGTTTCAACATGAGGAGCTCTTCCTCAAAGATGACCAACAACATTGCTGCTGTCAATGTTGGTTCCGCCCAAGTCAGCCTCGTCAGCTCGGTGGTCTCGTCAGGCAATACCTGGGATACCAAGACAACTTGGTCCAACTCATCTTTTGTCAGCGTCGATGCCTCGGTGCTGAAGGGCTCGAGAGACGCCGATGGGCGTGTCAAAGCCAGCGACTTCTTGATCCCCAAGGATGGCGATGCTATTGGCGCAACTACCAACGAGCAGATTTGAGTATCGAGTATATAGGTACTGAAGACTTTCTCAAGCCCGATTTGAGGGAGAACGTTGATGACTCGGACATTGAACTACTGCCAAGATGCCATTTTAAAGGCAGGTATACGTTCCTATTATATTGAAGCAGTCTTCGAGTCAAATTAGTAGAAAGACTACGCCTAAACTATATCTTAATAGATATTAAACATTTGTTAAATTTGATGTATGAGAATTATGTAATTCGCATCCGCTTGACAGCTATAGGACTGCCTCTCACGGATTCGTTAAGAATAGATAGAGTTTCGGCCATAGTTTACCCCGGTATACGAGGTATAAGTGAGCTAGGTGATGATTCGACTACTTTTGGAAAACCCTCACGCTTATAAAACTCCATACTGTGGACCTATGTTACGCTTCAAGGATGAGTCCGGCTGTAACTCATCCAATCGCCTAATTCTTAGAACCCACTTCCCCTCACCTACCTTCAAGGCGAAAATGCCTGATCTCCGCGTTCATCCTCGTCGGAACATACCTCGAGTCTTAGCGTCTGTACCCAGATCTGAAATGGCTGCACCACTTGAACAGCCTAACGAGCCACTGGTAAGTCGCGCTGAAGAGGCCTGGCGATGTGGATTGGGCAACGATAAAATAACTAACCAATGAACCCATTAGACAGCTGATACCTTTGACGATGGCGACTCTGCAATTTCAGCGGTGAGTCTTGACGACGGGTTTCAAATTACCTGCCGTGTGCTAACATTGCGCCTCTTTCCAGCCCTTCTCGACCGATCTCACTTCACTACGATCCAGCATCCAAAGATTCCAAGAGGAAAATGGGAGGACTTATCATTCCATGAGCTCTGGCAGTAAGAATTGTCCCAAGGACAACAATGGCGTCACGGCTAACAGCCCCGAGAATACAACTACCCTAACGACGAGGGGGAAAACGAGCGGCTCGGTATGTGTTTATCAGTGTTTTTTACTGAACATGTATTGATTAGGATAAACCAGACCTGCAGCACCATGTGTGGCTGCTTACTCTGCATGGACGTCTCGGATTATCCCCCAAGATTGAGGGAACAGCCAAACGCGTCTTGGATGTTGGTACCGGAACTGGTATATGGGCTATTGAATATGGTACGATGCGTGATCAATCTTGCTTTTCCATGATGATGCACTAACTTTGTTCAACCTCCAGCTGATCTTCACCCTGATTCAGAGGTATGAACAAGTCTTTGGCGTCCCTAATTTGATCATTTATCTAACCCTACCCAGGTAGTTGGCGTGGATCTCAGCCCCATCCAGCCCTCACTGTAAGTCTATCTGGTCCAATATCCGTACAGGACTAATATTTATTGACCTTTGCTGCGGATAGTGTGCCGCCGAACTGCAGCTTTGAAGTCGATGACCTCGAGAAGGAATGGACGTGGACAACGCCCTTTGACTTGATCTTTGCTCGAGTCATGACTGGTTCTTTTACCGACATGCCAGGTTTCATCAAGAATTCCTTTGAGTAAGTAGAACAGAATCTCTCGATATGATAGCGTGCTGATCAACGAATAGCAACCTTGAGCCGGGCGGTTATCTCGAAATGCAAGACGTAACCTTTCCCATGGAGTGCGACGACAACACGTTAGACAAAAACAGCGAGCTCTACCGGCTCGGAGATCTGTTGATGGAAGCCAGTGCCGCTGCCGGTCGCCTTAATAACGAAGCTCCAAAGTACAAGTCGTACCTGGAAAAGGCTGGGTTTGTTGACGTGGTCGAGAAGAGGTACAAGTGGCCGCTGAACCAATGGCCGAAAGATAAGCACTACAAAGAGCTTGGGGCTTGGACCTTTGATAACCTTGACAAGGGCATGGAGGGTTTCTCGATGGCCCTGTTTACGAGATACCTAGGCTGGTCGTCTGAGGATGTCATTCTTTTCTGCGCTGCCGCCAGAAAGCAGCTTCGAGACCTGAGGATTCATGCCTACTCCCCTATGTAAGTGTTGAATGCAAATGAATATATAATAAGCTAACATTTATTCAGTTACGTGGTATATGGTCGAAAGCCAGAGACCGCATCCTCGCCTCAGAGCTCGCCATAGGGGCCTAGTGTGACTATTTCAGCTCAGACTATGGTACAATGCATTCGGGCGAACGAGATATCGTGAAAGCTATGATAAGTACGTTCTATCATACAGTGGTTCTTGTTCATTTCTTTTATTTCAACTAGATTACAAACAAGTCTTTCCGCATATTCTTGAACCGTTCATTGTTCCTCAAGAGTGCAGGCCCGCACTCGATTTCATGGCTTTTCAATACTTTGTCGAACAAGTTCCCAACGTTAAGTAGTATAGTTCCGGGACTGCTCTGGGCTGTAAGTGCAGTCCGGTCTGGCTAGATTTTATCCTTCCATGCTCGAGCTAAACAAATTGTAAAACATCAGACAGCCAAGTCATGTAACTCTTCAAATCAACCAGCACTCTACACCATCTTTTTGACTCAAGCCTTCGCTAACACAGCCAGCTAAAGAAATGGAGACTTTATTACTATTAGCAACAGATGTGGCGGAAGAAGGCAAGATCAGGTCTTGGGCGTAGAGTGGTGGATAAAGGAGGTGACCTCGCATTCAGGCTGATTAAGGTATTAAACGACACTGCTGTAGTCGACATTCCAAGTTCAGAACTCGAAGAGGTTGGTAAGAAATGGCAGTATAGAACTTTTTACCTATGTAAGTAACATATTAGGGTTCTTTCTGCGTGTGGATGGCTGTTCTGATGCACCTACTCAAGTGCAACTATTTCGGCTTTTGTGTCGGACAAAATGTACTGCTGTACCAGATCCTGGTTGAGATCTGAATCTAACATGCAATTAAGATTGAAAAGGCTTTGAAACACCAAAAGGGTGTGAATTACGTATAATGAATTGGATAATAAGAACCTAACTCTGATATTCTTTTGAGCAGATACCTCGAAATCCTCCCGAGACTCGTATCAGACAGTGGTATAAACAAAAGTCGCTCGCGCTCAAATCCAAATCCGCTCAACCATCCGTCTTGGTATCAAATCCCTCTGCCTATCAGATGGTGTTAGTTCATATTTTCAAAGTAATGAAGGTGATGAATGAACGTACCCTGTCCCCGATAGCCTTGTCCAGGTACTCGGCGAATACAGAATCCTGCGTCTTGGGTGCTGGCTTATCGCCTGAAGGCCACGTGTCAAAGAGCTTCTGACGGATCTCAGCGGTAGGGAAGCCCATGTAGTCGACCAAGGGGCAGCGAATCCACTCTCCCCTGTGGTTCTCTGGAGGCTCATCGCCGCCATTCGTCTTGGCGAAGCGGAATGCGTGGGTGCTGCCGCCGTCCTTGTGGTATACAATCTTAGGGTGGGAGTCTATGCCAGTGTCAGTGGAATGGAGGGACGCGAGGGAGGTTCTCCAAAGACTTACCTTGCTGCTGAATCTCATCCCAGTTCTTGGTGGAGTAACCACCGTGGGCAGATGCAGCCACGATGGCTGGGTGGTCTTCGCCGTCCCTGACAACGACGACGATGTTCTCCCAGTCGTGTTTGTGGCCACCGCCTCTGCCACTGGAATCTTTCTCAAAATAAAATTCGTACCTAGATGAATGCATTAGCCACTATACAGTATAAAGGACCTGGTTGGGAACAGCGGTCACTTACATGTGGGCGCACCATCCGTTGTTGCATCGAGTGCGAGAGTACACATTCTGGTTGTTGAGATCGGCCTCGTCACGGCACCCAGCGGAGAGGTCTCCGTCGGTCTCGAGGCCCTCGGCGACGTTGCCGTCCTTGTCGATGGCAGCAACGTTGTAGCAGCTGTCTTTATCATAGTCTACAACAGGCTGGAACTTGATGGCACCTTCAGGCGCGTTCTCAGGCAGAGCTGCGGGAGGGTCTGCCCGCCGAACTTTGGTCTTCATCTCTCCGCCCTGGCGGGGAAGAGCGACGGCCCCGGCGACGGCCATGAGGACTGTGACGCCCTTGATAAGAGTATTGTCGTACATGTTGAAGGCTACAAAGTGATGGGCTTAGTCAAAGGTCGTCTTCTGAAAGTTGAGTTGCCAGTGTTGCTCGGATGAGATATCAAGAGCCATGGTAAAGCGCCTTTCTTATACCTACAGCGGCATACATTGCAGACAATTAAAGAACGAGGCTGCAGCGAAATGAAACTTTGTCGATCAGTGCAAAGACTCCTCCGTCCCTCAAGCATTGCAATCCTTTGACGCCATTATCTTGTTCTATCCAGTTGAAACTTAAGCCCTGCACATGGAAAGTACACGTCCAAACAGCAAGCTTACCACGAAAGATTCAGCTCATATGTCGTCATTGTTTCAATGGCCTTGAATCCTTCTATTATATTTACGGTCTGCTACAGCCTGAGTTTCGGTTTGACAATAGATCGTCCTTAGCCACCAAGCTGGTAGGATTCTGATCGTCGTTGCGCCCCACACGAGCTGACAGACACTATGTCATTTTGCAAAGCGAAGGATTCATGGACTGTTTTGGCCGTTTTGGCTGTGTTTTGTTCCATTGCCCACATCGGGCTATTCATCTATAACAGGGATAGCGAATATGCATGTCAGAGTCGTATCGAGGGGATAAGAGCTGACCTGCCTGCGTTCTCAAGTCTGGTAAATGCATTCTCTGATCAGTAATGCTCTAAGGACAGACATTGCTGTAGATCCTCCCTGCATGGAGATAGCACGTAGGGTCTACAGTACAGCTCGCTCACTGAAGGAATATTATGCGAAATCCTTTTCCTTGGCTCGGCCGCTAATGCGAGTAACTGCACAACGCCTCGGGCCAAACGTCATGGCATTGTGCCTGATGACACGTCTTGGCAACTCTGGAGCCTAGTGTCAAGGAAACGAGCCATTTTCGTTTACCTTTAGTGGAATTGGCCAGCAGCGCCAGGCACAGACAGGCGGTAACTCACACGCTAAGAATTACGGTTATTCGAGTGATCAGCGGCCCCCAACTTACCAACCAGGGGCATCCCGGACGCCATGAGTGAGATGATGCTGGCTAAGGCTGAGCGGACACGGGAGTGAAAAAGGGCCGATGGCGGGAGGAGATCGAGAACGCCGCCATCATCATTATTCCTGGGGGAACAGGTGTCATATCAGGAGAGTTTGGGAGATGCCTAATAATACGCTGGCTGACGTGCATCCCATGGGCCCCTCTCGTTCACTCTACGTGGGAGTCAGTCTTCCTTCGTTGTCAGATCAGCCTAGTACCGCTAGGCATTCTTGGGCTGCTAGTTGAGTTTGGTGGGCTTAATGTCCGTGGCTGTACCGAGGGAGCACTAGTTTTTGATCTTGACTATATACCGTTGCTGTGATGGGGTACGCTGCCAGGTACGGCAGTTTAGAGGCTCACGATCTAGGATCGGTACCGTCATCATTCAGATTATTTCCTCGGCAGTTATCAATCGGCGGGAAACATTCAGTGTTTCTTTAGATGTTTAGACTACCTAGCAGTCGAGTTCTGAGAATTAGGCTCTGTAAGGCGTACTAACATGCGCCGTCAATGGCTTGATTGAGAGCCTTGCTGTCCTCGCTACTGGCACAGCCGGATACCAATCAGTTACTGGTTTTATCGTGTATCAGATATTACATTGCATTTGCCTGTTCTCGATGGGAATGCTTTTCTCGCTTGCCTGTTACAGCGATATCTTGCTGCCTTCTTGTGCTTACGGGATCACCGTTACCCTTTTAGTTTTCGGCAGATCAACATTTCGCGTATTTCGGGTCTCTTACTGGTTGATTCTCTCTATTCCATAACATACTACGTGTAAGGAACCATGGTCAAGGAATATGTTTATACAAGGATACTTTCTACAGACTTGGCAATAATCGACCAGGAAAAGTGCTGCGTGCGCTAAGAAGGCCCCAGTAATCTCTCCGTCTCAATTCACTATATTCCTGGCGAAAGCTCAAATGTGCCGCCTTCCATAAATGCTAGGAAGTGTCAGGCACTTTGCCAAAGCCACAGCTATAACTCAGGGTCAGCTTTACACGCAGTCATTGACGAACTGCTGCGCTATTGAAACAATTATTCCCAGCCCTAACTCCGTGTACAGCGGCTTCACGTAAGCTGCTTGGTCGCGCCTCGGCCCCGCCTTTATCGGACCTAAGCGGCGCCCCGGACATAGCATTCAAGCTCCGGCTTCAAGCGGGACGGGGCCAGATAATACTTGAGTTGATGGAAGAGTTGAAGAGCCCTTCCGAATCAGAACTCGTCCCTCACTGTATCTCCACTCTCCGGCTCTCCTACTCTCGCCACTATGACTCCCTGGAAGTCTTCCAAGTTGACTTGGTTCATCACTGGAGCATCATCCGGCTTTGGCCTTGAACTTGCTCGGCACGCGCTAGAGAATGGCCACAATGTCATCGCCACCTCACGAGACCCAAGAAAGGTCACCGATTTGGTCTCTGAAGTTGAAAGCAAGGGAGGCCGCTGGCTGGCTCTGGATGTTGATGATCCAAACAGTGGCCTTGTGATAGACAAGCTGGAGAAGGAGGGTACCGACATTGATATCCTGGTCAACAACGCCGGCTGTTCTATTCACGGGCCAGCCGAGAGCTTCCCAGAGGATGAGGTTCGCCGTCAAATGGAGACTGTTTACTTCGGACCGTACCGACTGATTCGAACCGTGTTGCCCTACATGCGTCAACGTCGACAGGGTCTGATTCTCAACATTGGGTCGGGCGCTGGAGTGAGTGGCAGAGAAAGCATGGGAATTTATGGTGCAAGCAAGGCCGCAATGGATGGTATGAACCAGGTGCAAGTGACACGATACAATAATCTAACAAGGATAGGCCTCACTCGTATTCTAGCCCGCGAAGTCGCACCCTTCAACATCCGTACCCTAACCGTTCAGCTCGGAGGTTTTGATACCAACTTTACCAACGCTCTGAAACTGTCTTCTGTTCCATTTCCCCAAGACTACGTCGGTGGAACCACGGATCAGATAGCGCAGAGCCTGCAAGGAAGCAACTTTAAGCCTGACGGAGATCATCGCAAGGCAACCAGAGTTATCTATCAAGTTGCGGTAGGGGAAGGGGTTGGAGAAGGCAAGGAAGACGAACGGGTTCTGCCTCTGGGGAGAGACATGTGCTTGCTCATGGATAACGTGGCTAAGGAGATGCAGCGTCAGATGGAAGTATTTGAGGATGTTGGGAGGGACGTGTATATCGATCGTTAAGTTATGTATTATATGCCGGTGCCTATTCTAAGGCGTAAATGCGGGCTGGGTTAAGGGGAATGGTTTTCCGAAAGAGAAGAATTTTGTTCTATTTAAAACGCCCTCGTTCAACAGGCCGGGAAGTACATCTATCAGTCTAGTGGTTACGCCTTTCTACTTCTTCGTCATCAGACGAAAACAGAGCCTCTTCCTCCCTTCGCCAATCTTCTAATGCTATATCCTCATCGTGTATCTTTGTGTAAGCCGCTCCTCGCGTCTTGAATCTCCGGATCCCCATTATAATCCCAATCACAGCGCCAGCCAGAAGAACAGCCAGGGCTCCCAATGACATCCAAATTCTCCAGCCTCTGATGCAGCACGGATATAAATACATGTAGATTGTTACAAACCGCTCTTGCCAGCTTTTTTTACGCTGTTCGTCTCGAACAAGACCCTTCCTTACAAGGTGCTTGAACCGTGGACCGTTCGGTCCGGTCTCGAAGCGCTTGAGTTTGAAGCGAGGAAGGGTTTCCTGCCGCGGGTCTGAGTCAGGGTATGTCCTATCTCCCCATTGACCCTTGAAGTAGAACCAGGATGTCAGATTGGACGAGGGTGATGAGGTCGATGGCTGCTTTGGGGGGATTAACGGAGTAATCGTAAAGGTGGCAGCGTCAAAGCGGTAATAATACGCAGATAGGACGGGATCCCATTTCTGTCCAGCTTCGCAATAGTCCAGCAAGCCTGCGTTGTGGACTTGAAGACTAGAGGCTGGTTAGTGTGGGTTCAGGATGGGACAGGACAAGACGACGTACCCTGGTTCTGCGTAGTTGGCATGTGAGCCTCGACCGCTATACACAGTGGGCTGAAGAGTAGTCAGTGAGCTAGAGTGTTCTGCCAGTTGTGGGGGGGGTTCGGTATGCCATACCCGTCCATCAGTCATGGAGACTCTCGAATCATCCCAGTTGTATGCTTGGCCGTCTACGTGTTGGCTATAGTAGATTCCAACAGGCTTCCCCTTGCGAAAACGAATCATGTTGTGTTCCCTAATCGTTGCTGTTAGCGAGTGCCAGCAATCCCCCTCGGGGTTTAACTGACCAGTCTCCAACATGATTTCCAAAATGCATGCCTGACGCTGCGGCGTCACCAGTGATGAGGCGATTGAGGGGCTCCATGACTTGGGTGATATTCGGTCCCTCGTTGTAGGAATAAAAGTAAAAATAAAACGCGTCGACGTCTACTTTGGTCTTCTCGACCAGAATCACAGCACAGGGGGTAGAGTTATGGATCTTGCCAGAAGCGTCTGGGGCCTCTCCAAGAATCCATTTTGGAGGCGCTAAAGGATCATCCTGAGAAGTGAGGTCCACCTTTTCAGCTCCGAAGTCATTGAGGACTTCCAAGTTGTCCAGGTCGAGTGAGGGAAGGCCGCTGACTGGCGTCCCATTCACCTTGGGTGTTGTGTGGCGGATGTGACTGAGAATGTCGCTGGGCATGAACGGATCTTCAGGGTGCAGCCAGACAAGAGGTGCTATTAGATATTGTTAGCATTGATGGTGTTAACATTACACCTCAGGGGGTGATGTTGCTGATGAGAGAAAGTGACTTGCCGTAATTAGCCACATAATCTGGACACCTCAGCTCCGGCTTCTCCGACGCTGCCTGCTGGACTGAGCATGCAACGAGGCCGACAAAGAGCAACCAACTCGATAACGATGCTCTAGCAGAAAAGACCCCAGCCATGTCCGAATCTGTCCGGTCGTCAAACCTCGAAAAAGTGACAGCTTCAGTGTGGAAATAAGGGGAGCCGAGCAAGATGAGACGGAATATCCATGTCGGAATGCTTAATCAGCATCGGCAACGTCAGCGTCTGGGGGATAAATGAATACTTGTCCACATTCCATCATCAACTCGGTTAGTCCCCCGCTAATCAACATCTGTCGGCGCGACAGGGGAGACCCTCGAAGCGAATTACTGATGTATTATTCCATAAAGTGGTGAGTTAAGTCTCGTATTCTTGGCCAGGGACATAACTATGGCGTCCAAATGGCTGTCCTCTATTTTAACAGTGATATTATAGAAGAAAAGTCTGAGACTTGGCCCTAAATACGACGTGCTTAGTCTTTAATACGTGTCGAGAGGCAGGGCTTTACGCTTCAGAGCAGGACTTTAATTGAAGTTTAAAGCTCGATATATATCAATGCTTGGCATGCGCAGAGGTAGACGCAAAGCTTCGAGCGCATGACTGCCCGAGTCGTTTGTAGAGTTATATAGCCCATGATGTGGTGGCCGGTAGAGCAGCAAGTATTAGTAGTCATTTTACACTGCTGAGAAGGATTGGATCTTAGAGTTGCTATTTCCCGTAGTAGTTTGAGTGATTGGTATAGGTACACTGAGAACACTGACGGCAGATTGGTATTCTGCGTGTTGGGGTCGTCGATAAGGATGAGCTTGCGTGTAAAATTACAATAAGCTGACTCTTAATGTGTGTTGATATTTAAACTAACTTATTCGTTGATTTTTCAATCACACTTAGATATAAAGCGACCACATACAAAACAAATTGATGTATTTCAGTAAGTTACTTTAGGGTAAGATAACTGTCTACCTTGAACGAGGTAATCGATAGTCTGATTGGACGATAACAGATAAGACTGTCGATGGGGGTATAAAGCCGCTTATCTGTTAGTACTATATTAGCACCTACTACAGTTCTACAGAATTGGGACCTCGACACATTTGAGAAGAGGAATTACATACCGTATTAAAGCTCAATTTGTGACATGCACCTTCTATTCAAGCAATACAATTCGTCACTCTGTGCTTCCCAAGTGGGCTGCGGTCTTGGCACGCGTTCCGACGCGTCGAGATTTCTTGATAAAGGGAGGGCTGGCTATCATCTGTTAGCACCGTGACAAAGACGCGTTAAACATACTCATCTTTTCCCCGAGATTTTGGATGCAGGGAAATGTCATTCCGTCTCCAAAAGGAGATGAAGGAATAGAATCAGATTCTTGAAGAGGTGGTCACGGACAGGCCCGGAACCCACTTGGCTTGTCCGTTACCGTGGCGTCTAGGTGGTAGATCATCAACAATATTGGCGGCTGCTCGCCCACGTCGTTCAGCCTCAGGTCGGACTGCCACGCAATGCATTAATGTTAAACCTCCTGTGGCCGTGCTAGTTTTCAGCTGGATGAAGCCTTTCAGACAACCACGACGGCACGTCCTATCATTGCTCTGCTGTGCCACTTAGCGTTGTCCTAGTCCGCGTTCGAGCCCTTGCGGCTGAAGCAAGCTTTGGGCTCAAGACACTCGCGAGCAGATATACAACGGTATCTTCCGTCTCGAACCGCCATCGACCGATAGTCGCTGTCTTGGATGTCGGTAGTTAGTAACTAAGCTTAAATCAAGGCCAGGTGACCAACCCCAGCAATACATCGTGGCGGCTTCAGAGATTGCTATGACTACAAATGATGTTTCCTTAATTGGTGGCTGTGCACTTGTTCTCTCTATCGCAAAGATCAATAGGTGCCCCTGTTATCTCTTTGTGTTATTCTAACGGCATGGCATCAAACTCTACAACGCTTTGTTGCCCACATACGGCCTCGGCTCTCAGCAAAGACAAACAAGAAGCAGGGGGTCATCTTCTTTGCGGCATTGACGTTACATTGTCTTCTCTTCAGAATCACCACCTATAGCTTCCCCTTTTACCTTCCCCTTTCGTCTGCGCCTCGCCGTTTGGGTACACCAGGAACATGATCTGGATGCAAGCCTCGTCAGCCATGGCGTTATAACTGTTCGTTCAACTCATCAACAAGCGCGCCACGCTGAAGCCCATCTTGAACAACCACAGCTGCAGGGCGCTTTTTTGCCAATGCTCGCCGTCAACATTAAGTCATGCCGCTTGGAGTCGAGCGCTGGTGGGCATCCATCCTGGATATTGTGCGCGACACCAAGCTACATGATTAGTATATAGTCTCCTCTCGTGTTCGTTCACCTGCTTCCATCTCCTCAGGTCTTCTCGCTACCCTCGCTCTTAATCCTGTTAAAACCAAAGCTCGACTAGTTCATTACCAACTATGAAGTTCACCTCAGCCCTGGTGACCGTCGCCTCCCTTGGCTTCGTCACTGCTTCGCCCTTTTCCAACGCCAACGATCCCGCCGGACTAGAGGGCATGTCCGCTTCCTCCTTTCGATAACACGAACCCTGCTAACATGCATAGCCCGAGGAAAGTGTCAGTGGAAGGACAAGACCTGCTGTGCGCCGAGCCCGGGATACAAGGCCGTCGGCTGGGGACACGATAAGAACGGCAACTACAGATATCCCCAGACCTGGCACGTCAAGCCCCGCCAGAGCATCCAGCACGCCATCAAGTCGGCTTCTCGCGGCGATCACATCGTCGTCGAGGCTGGCACCTACCGCGAGCAGCTCACCATCAACAAGGACGGAATCGAGCTTATCGGACACGGCGCCATCCTCACCCCTCCCAAGAAGGCTGTCAAGAACCAGTGCTCGGGCTTGAGCGGCGAGAACACCGAGGTCGGCATCTGTGTCATCGGAACCGGGGTCAAGTTGTCGGCCTTCCAAGCCGAGCACCGCAGGGTTCTCTCGGTGAAGAAGCCTGTAAAGGACGTGTCCGTCTCTGGCTTTGATGTCCGCGGGTTCTCGGGCATCAACATTGCCGTCGTTGGCGCCAAGAATGCTCGTGTCGTCAACAACAAGCTCACTGATGGTGCCAAATACGGCGCTCTCACACTTGGCTCGTACGACACCTTCATCTCGAACAACAAGGTTACGGCGACGCTGCTGGGCTTCATCGGTATCTGCAATGATAACTTCTCTGGCGTTCTGATCACCAAGAACCACGTCGCCAACCACATCATCGGTCTCTGCATCCAGACTCCTGGAGCAGATATTCAGTACAACGAAGTGACCGCCAGCTGCTTCGGCGCCTTTGTGGACCCTGGTGTCAAGGGTGCCAAGATCCGCCACAACCATTTCGGTCCGTCTAATGCTGCCTGTGAAAAGATTGGCGTCTCTGGAATTATCCTCGATGGCGCCATCAAGACTTTGGTCCGCGACAACGTCATTGAGGGACAAAAGAACGGCGGCACAGGCGCTGGTATCGTTGTTGTTGACGACGAGTGCAACAAGACTGGACCTGAGTTGTCACTTTCGTGCATCATTCTCGGACGCAAGGCTGTCTCCAAAGACAACCTGATCATTGGAAATACTCTACGCGACAATGATTTCGACTTGTTTATCAACACCGCCGGCTCTGGCAATGTGGCCAAGTGCAACACTTGCTCGACACCGGCTGCCCTGTGTGCTATGTAGAGCTGGGGGCGTATCTAATTCGGAATGCGTTGTAAGTCGGTTGGAGGTTGATGAGGTTGTATTATTAGAAAACTATCTTGTTAATCTACGATTACTCCCGTTGCAGTCACCAAGTCTCAGGACTGTGTGAATGAGTCGCGTGATTGCTTTCTCAAAAGGCAGTGGGTAAATGAAGACTGGCAATGACAATCTGGCCAATAATAGAGTCAACACGATTCCAAGGCTTGTCGAAGTAAGTCAAATGTCACGAGAACCGTAAAGGCAACGTCTGAATTGCAGTGTGATCTAACGTCCGAGAGCTCTCAATCACTCGATGATGATACGGTTCGAGATACTTGCGTGCTTAGGTACCTACCCCTCATGTGCATCGTCAACTAGCCAGAACTAGTTAGCTTTCCGAGGTGCAGAACAGCCTGGACCAGGGTTCCCCAGAGTTCTGAGCTTTTGGTTGGCGAGTTCAACGGAGTCGGGCCCTTAGGACATGTCAATTTCGCCCTGGCTCCGTCGAAAGTGTGTAGATGAAGACTACCTGAAGATTCTCTACATAGTGGCCACTATATAAGTACCTACTAACATCTACGTGAATAGCGCGCCGCAATCTTTACAATTGCTCGAGAGACAATTATATAACGATCCGTGAGTTAAAATCACAAGTGTTCGGTAAACTACGTAACTTGACCCGTCTTGCGGGGTTTCCTAGTGGATATCCGTGGTGTGCTTGGATATAAATACCATGGCACCCTTTGACAGACAGGCTTGACCAAACATCGGCATTGTCTCTCCTATTACATCTTATTCTCTCTCTCCTAAGCAGCTAGATCCACAACAACTTTACTTCCATCTCCTACAATGGCTAACGTAAGCTCGGGGTCCTGCTTGTGCGGTGCCATCACCTACTCCTACAAAGATGAGCCCGCCGTGAAGGTAATACTACCCACCCATCCTTAGCTCTGCTACGTCAACTAACCCGCCCAAGGCTCTTTGCTACTGCGGTCCTTGCCGCAAGGTCTCTGGAGGAGCCAACACTGTAAACTTTGCAGTTCCAGAAGGCAACTTCACCCTCGAGAGTGGGCAGCCCAAGACGTACGCAGCGGATCACGAGTGGGGCATGGTGCTCACACTATTCTTCTGCTCCGAATGCGGAAACACCCTCTGGAAAGAGTCCACAGCACCTCACTTCAAGGGCCTCAAGTTGGTCCAGGCGGGGACACTCACGGATGCGAAGAAGATTTGCGGTCCAGTTCAAGCCGAGTTTTACGCTCCTGAGAGGGCGGATTGGCTGTCTCCTCTGGCAAATGCAGCACAGAAGGACGATTTCTAGGCCAAAAATGAGGGGATGGCTCGACTTGCATCCGACGACCTTTGGTTCTAACTGTATGAGGTAGCATTATGTGGGTGGTTGGGTTTGCGGGGAGTCACGGAAAGAGTCGGCATTCTTTGTATAGCGATAGAGTCAAAGTTAGCCGATGAGTTGTCGGATGAAAGATAATCCAGACCAATCATTATTCACGTCGTCATTGGCTTCGCCTTCTTTTCTCCATCTTGGGTACCAAAGCCAGCTCGCCATGGTTCGATCTGTGACTCGAAGTAGGGGTTGTAGTCGGTGCCTGCAGCGCAAAATCAAGGTCAGTAGCATCGAATCATCCATGTATCCAATAAGATCCTGACTTTCTATAGTGTGACGAGGGACGACCAGTATGCTCACCCTGTGGGCGGATCAAGAAGCCCTGTCCCGGGGCTTACACGGGAATATTCACGGTTCACGCTGGCGACGGAGGAACGACTCGACGCCCAAGGAGGGCATTCCTTAACCAGCAAAATACGGTCCTTCCGCTCGAGCCGTCTTATCAGCCGTTGTTTGAGCACACGATTATCTCGGGATTTGTGGCATCCTTTTCTGCCTCTTCTAGATCTGGACAGGTGAACCACCAGTCGTGGACTCAGTCTCTTTCTTCATGGATCCTGTTATCGACAGTTTCAGCTTGGTCCATTCGAGCAACCGCACTCGTCTATTACGGACAGCGGACAAATCAAGATGATCTGCTCAGAGAAGCCAAGAAATGGTACCTGCGTGCCTTGCAAGGCCAGCAGGTTCGCATTCGACGGTACACTCAAAATCATAGCGACACGGCCATGGATATACCGACTGAAGAGGATATCGGCACATCCTTGATGTTGATGTACTATGAGCTTCTCTGTCCAACCGTGATAGGGAGCTGGATGACCCATCTGAAAGGGACCGTTGATCTATTGGCCCTACGAGGACCGCAGAATTGTCGAGACGGTCCGTGTCATTACATGTTTCGTTCACTCAGGCTATTAATGGTAAGTCCCATGGTCTCGAGAAGGCAGTCTATGTAAGTGAGTGAGTGAAAGCTAAATGCTTTCATATAGGCTCACATATCCACTCGAACTCCCATATCGTCATATTTTGCTACGCAGGACTGGCGCACTGTTCCGTTCGCATATTCTAAAAAGACAGCAGTTGATGGCTTGTTCGATATAGTCTATCAGCTGTCACCTCTACTACACCTTTCTAGTTGTGATGGAGAAGACAAAGAAAGCTTGACATGGTCACAGGACGATATGATAGTGCGGATACGATCACTTGTTGACACCAACGAACGTCTTTTCGCCGAGGAAACAGCTGATAAACGTACAACAAGGGATTCAATCTGTTATCCTTTTCCCTCCCATGCCAATGGACTCGAAGACGCTGCAGATGAGTTATGGCTCACTGGAGGCGACTTTTGTTCCACCACCGCATCAACGGCGTACCAGACCGTCTGGATTATGATCTACCACTTGATACTTACTAGCTTTGCCAGGTCGTCTAATGGTAGTGCAGAGAGAGAGTCTACGACTGCCAAGTCCATAGCCAGGTGTTCGTTGCTGCTAGACTATACAAACGGTCTCTTCCAGCGCAATCTGCATGGTGAACTCAATCCTGGCTCCTGCATTCAACTGGTTCTTCCCATGGAGGTGGTAAGCTGGTATAGTCCTTGCGAGAAGCAGAAGAAACAAGCGAGGGCATATCTTGGTCAATTAGGATGGTCAACATCATCCAGTTCAACAACCATCTTGTCTCCTGACTTGGTTTTCGCAAATTCACCTTACGAAGCTGGATGAACACCTCGAATTATACAAACGGTTTCTCTGAACATTCTGCTTTGCATTACTGCCTATGCTATACGAAGGCATCTCAAGTTTGCTTGGGACAAGACCTGATATTACACAGAGCTTCCCGTAATCATATCCATCTCTTTCAGCGGGACCGTCTTTGTCTTGAAAACAAGCTTATGTCCAATGACGAGGACCACGAAAAGTATCAAGCTGATGTAATTCGTGAAAAACTTACTTGTGTCCCACTTCATGAAGACCTCGAAACCACTCGTCAAAACAATGAGGATACTGAAAAAAAGACCGTACCAGGACAGATAGGGCTGGAAGGGCGCAATGTAGGGCAGATCTGCCCGCGAGATGCCCTGAAGAGCAAGCGCCTTCATGAAGCGAATGTGACACATATTTATGATTCCCCAAGCGATAAATCCAGCCACGGAAGTGATACTCAGGAACCATTCGAAGACAACAGCACCATCGGTTGACAAGTTCAGGAACGACAGGAAACCAACCATGGCGCAGACACCAACCGCATAATAAGGCGTTCCAAACCTGTTCGTCTTCTTGAGAAACGCTGGAGCATGGCCTGAATCGGCCAAGGAGATGAGAATGCGGCTGCTGGAGTAGACATCCGAGTTGGCGGCTGTCAATACTGCCGTCAGAAGAACCGCATTGAGTATCGAGGGAAGAACCGGGACTCCAGCGAGCTGAGCGACGATGACGAGTGGGGATGCCGAGGCGTCTTGAGACTCCTTTGTAAGGTCTGGGTTGGTGTATGGAATATTGATACCGAGAAAGAACACTGTCGCGATAAAGATGCTGAAGACACCCCAGAAGGTCCATTTCATCGCAGAGGGAACGGTCTTCCGCGGATCTTTGGTTTCGCCTGCTCCGATAGCAACGAGCTCGGCGCCTTGATAGCTAAAGCCAGCGGTGATCAAGACTGACCAGAACCCGATGAACGTGCCTGTAGCCCCTTCTTCGAGGTATTGAGCAAAGGCTCCGGGATTATTCCAGTACTTGAAACCCAGATATCCTTGGTCGCCAACACCTGCATTGACGCAAATTGAAAAGATGATGAAACCGATAATAGTAACGACTTTGATGCTGGAGAACCACATCTCGAACTCTCCAAACCAACGGATCGGTAGGAAGTTGGCCATGGTGAAAAGAACCCAGAACACGGCTATCCAGATGCCAATGTTGAGACTCTTATCCCAATATTGGATAATCAATCCCGCTGCCGTGAGCTCGAGCGCAAAGGTGATGGACCAACTGAACCAGTAAATCCAGCCCATGGCAAAGCCAAACGTAGGATCGAGAAAGCGTGTCGCGTACGTGGTAAAAGCGCCCGCAACGGGGATATAAGCTGCCATCTCTCCCAAGGCTGTCATCACCGAGAAGAGGACTGATCCGACAAAGATGAATGCTATAAGCAGAGAGACGGGGCCGGCGGTGGAGAGAGCGGATGCGGTTCCGAGGAAAAGGCCGGTTCCGATCGTGGCGCCGATGGCGATGAACTGGAGATGCCTGCCATGGAGTCCTCTCTCAAGGTGAGTATCAGACTGAGCTGACTCTTCTTCAAGTGACTTGGTCGATGGTGCTGATTCGTGAGCATGGTGGCTCTCTTGGCCTTTGGCTTGTATATCCATCGCGGATGTAGTGGTGCATGAGACGTTATTAAGCCAATAGTTTTGAGCCGAGAGAAAGAAGAGGAATCACCCACGAGGATATTAATCCCCCTGCATTTGGAATGTGCAAGTGCCAACATATTTAAACCATACCCTTAAGCCTCCACCTTTCGATTGTCAGGCCGTCTTGTCGTTCAAGGGCGAAGATTGGTGGAGTCGAATGAGATTGACTTGAATAAATGTTATATAATAGATACCTCAAGTCGCCGCTTTCTCTCCAGGCCCCAAGAACATGTCGAAAAACCCCACAGTGATCCTTGCCCGCCATGTAAACGACTGTCGTGGATATAAGATGGGCCAAACTTGAATTGTTCTGGACGAGCATCAAAAAGACTGTCAAACCTTGAGGCTGCAGAAGACTATGTGAAACTGCTCCATGTCGTCTTTCTATTCGTTCTCCAACTTCTGAATCTTTCCAAAGAAATGCAACCGCCATGACGAAGAGGGGTATTAGTATTTTGTTAACTTGCATGTCCGTCTAGGGCGGAAGTCAATGTTGGGCGGAAGTGGGGTTCAGCTTGGACCTGTCAACCAAGGGCGGAGACTAAGATTATCTCGCGTAAACACTTGTATCCATGTTGATTCATGTCTTCATCCAATCATTCGACTGTCCTGTTTCCGGAATTCTGGTTTGAAGTTCTAGACCCTAAGCGGAGCGACATGGTAGAAGGTGCCCGCCGGCGGCTGAAGGTTTGCCCATGCCAAGTCCCCCATGCTTCTTATGTGGAATAGTTTTCAGAACCTAGAGCGATTATATTAACCTCTTTATTCTTACTTGGTTGCTAGTAGTTTTTATCTAATTCTGCGGCCTTGCTTTTAACTATGAAGTAGAGCTGGAGGTGGTTACTGAGTTGGGGCTACTATAAGGCACACACATTGGCTCAACTCCGGCCTCACCCTCTTGAGTAGGGATTCTCCACAGAACAGCGTTCTTCACTCTTGCGTAAAAAGTCTCAAAAACTGCTATTTTATGTCATCGAAACATCTTCTCAATCCAATGACATTAGTCCCTGGCCAACGCTTTTAGCATGAAGTAAAAGTAAGGAATGAATCTCAGTCTGGCTGTTATCCTTGACAACACCTTGATCGGCTGGGGTTTGATCATGGGACCTGCGTGGAACAAGTCTAGGTTGGAATGTAAGGACTTGACTAAGGACTTGATGCCTATAGATTATTGCTCATCACTTAATCACAGGGCTTGTGCCAGGTGTGCCAGGATCTGGAAATGGCGCCACAGATAAGGACGAAGTCAATGATCTAGTCGAGAATGGCGTGACTCTTGCAAAAGAGCTTTACGTATAGAACAACAAGGCGTAAGAATCTCTATATCCCCTAATACCTTAGACAAAACTCTAAGATATGAGGCGGTCAAAGAGTGTTTAACTAACGTGTTTACCTAATCAGGGCTGACCATCTGCGGCCGCAAACCAAGGTGAGAGGCGCCATAAAGTCAATGGCCGAGGCTTGAAGAAACACAACTGCCGGTGTGAACAAGGGTATGTTGACCCAGCCACGTTAGCCCTGTAAAGAGCGTGAATAGGGTTGCCGGTGTGAAATTGTATAATTAAACAACGCGTATTTTGAGACTGGGTAAACAATTTCTTCAATTTAAATATTTCTGATAATGCGTGAGCTATGTAGAGCCAATCCAATGACTACATGTAAGAGGCATCGTAGTATCCCTTGGAAGCATAGCTCCCAGTCAAGATAGTCGAGATGGAAACCGCCGAGGAAAGCTTCTTCGAAAATGAAGCGCGCGAGCCCGATGCGCCAGCACCTGTATTGCTGTACTCTCCAAAGAGAATATTGCTAATACGCTCATCTCCCGTGTTCCAGATCTTCCATCCTGCTGGGTTGATGACGGCCGACATGGACGTCTTCTGGAAGACGACCCGGGCGTACTCTCTCCAAGGGCGGCCGAGATAGTATGCGCCGTTGGCGACAGAGTTACCCGAAGCTGCAGCAATGTTGCAGTTGTTGAAGACATAGTACGCGGCACTGGATGATGATTCACGCCCGCTCGCTGTTCCGTGTTAGGACTTTTCACTGTACAAGACTGTAGAAGATCCTTCTTACCGGTAATGTAGCCAATCGAGTTGCTAACAACTCGGATGTCGCACTTTTCAAACCAGCTAGATGCCTGCTGCCCGAAGATAAAGTCGGTAGCACCCTGGATCAAGCACCTAGAGTACAGTTGGTATCCCGATTGGCTGAGTACGGTGTCCTGGAATCCAGTAAAGGCGCATGCGTAGTATCCGCTATCAGCATAGGCACTCAAAGCCACAGCTTGGCTACCCTTGCCGTAGGTATTCGCCACGTTGACATTGTAGAGCTTGAAGTTTGTCGACTTTATGCGGAGAGGAGCCGTCTCGTCGTTGTTGAGCCCATCAGCCTGGCTCTTCTTGCCCGTAATGGTAACCTTGTTTCCAGAGTAGCTGCCTGTGTCCGTGGTGTATCCATAGATGGACAGTTGGGCCTTTCGTGCGGGCACGAGAACCTGCTCAGTGTAGGTGCCCTGATCGATAAAGATGCACTGCGCAGAGGTCGAAGATGTGGACAGAGCATTGACAGCGGCTTGGACGGTGCCGTACTGGCCGGTGGAAGGCGACTTGCGAACAGTCAAGCATCCACTTGGAGCAGATGTTCGACTGGCAGCAAGAGCCGCAGTAACGAAGCTCAAGGTGGCGAAAAGCTTCATATTGATGATGTTCGTGAGCTGGGTGGTCTGATGAGGAGTGTAGCACAGGCTTGGGTAGCAAAACACGACAGGAGTAGAGTCGGACAGCTCTTTAATAGTCCCAAGAAAAGCATTATCCAGTTGTATACTTCTTGCTTTGATCAATATGGTGCTACGAGACTCTTGGGTGCGATTGGTGGAGAATAAGATTTCCCAGGAAGTGGCATAAACACCAAGCCCATATTCACAGATCATTGGGCTGGCCGGAAGCAGGCCTTCCGTATCTAGTTCCAGACATGAAGCTAACTGTCCATGATATTGGAAGGCTAGCTACAAACAGTGAAACTTCCCATGCTATTATTACGTTGCATCTGCTGCGGGGACTGTTGGTTGGTGGATTAACATGACGTTGTGGGAGCCGGAACGCCGGCGTCGTTTCGGAACTTTCGGCCGTAAGAATGTTTCATCGGCATCTTAATAGTTAAAGTTAAAAATAAAAAGCATTGTTCGGAAGCCGGAAGCAATCTTGGAGTTATCAAACCTAATTGGGCTTTATCGACACGTAGGATACCACGCAAAGAGGAGTCAAGGGACGGAGAGGGTTGATAAGTTTTTCACTCGTATTGGATATTAAACTAGCGAGATTCCAAGTAGTCAGATAAGAGTCACGACGTAGTAGAAACTTTTCGGGTAAACAGAATTTAGTATATTAACGTTGCCTCGAGGCTCCCGGGGATTGAGTTCAATCATAGCTAGTACATGGCGTATATCTCATTCTACAGTTATTTAGCCACAGTGGTAGGTCTGTAAAACATAAGATCATAACAGTTAAAAAGGTAAAAGTGTCCCTTGCCTGGTACAGGCATACCACCGGAAAGCGTAGTTGTCGATGTTTCGGGGCAAGAAGAGGAAGAGTGAAAACGCAAGCGAACAACTGAGTTGCACTTTGATCGGTTTCTAAACACCCCGGGTATTAGCAACGTCTCTAGCTTTGGCTAAGAATAAATTATACTAACACAGAAGAGCGATAGCACCGATGGCCAGAAGGACCAGGGCAGGTTGGAGACACTCTCCGCCGCTTACGAGGACAACATCCTCGCCGTAGTGGTCACCAGTGTAGCCGTCGTAGACACAGACAGTAGGCTCGACCCAAGTGATAGCCTCGAAGGGGTTGTAGCCCAGGCAAGAAGAGTAGTCGGCCTCACAGGTGGTGATGACGGCGTCAGCAGCGCTGCAGCAGACATCGTAGGCCTTGGTGCAAGCAGCGCAGCAGTCCTCGGCCTCTCCGGTCTTGCCGGGGCTGTGGGTTTTGGTCTCGTCGCCGGTCTTTCCGTGGTTACCACCGGTCTGGGTAAGGGGGGCAGAGATGATGTAGTCACCGCCCTTGCAGACAGTAGGCTCGGCCCAAGGAGTGATGCCGAAGGGGTTGTAGCCGAGGCAGCCAGAGTAACTGGTCTTGCAGGTTTCGAGAACAGCTTCAGGGGCGTCACAGCAGATAGTGTACTCCTGGGTGCAGCTTAAGCAACATTCTTCGGCAGTAACAGTCTTGCCAGTGGTGTGAGTCTTGGTGTTGTCACCATTCATGGTAGGAGGGCCAGAGATGATGAAGTCACCACCCTTGCAAGCGGTAGGCTCCACCCAGGGAATAACGTCGAAGGGGTTATAACCCAAGCAGTCGACGTAGACAGTCTTGCAGGTCTCAATGACGGACCCGGGAGCATCGCAGCAGACAGTGTACTCGTGAGTGCAGCTCACACAGCATTCTTCAGCAGTGCCGTGGAAGTCAGTTTTGCCGTGGTTATCGGTGTTGGTGTGAGAGTCAGTGGTGTAGTGGTCACCCTTGCAGACGGTAGGCTCGACCCAGGGAGTAATATCGAAGGGGCTGTAGCCCAGGCAGACAGTGTACTCTGTATCACAGTTCGAAATGATGGCACCATCAGCAGCGCAGCACTCCTTATGGCGAGTAGTGCAAGAAACGCAGCACTCTTCGGCGGTGTGATTCTTGCTGGAGGAGGAGGAGGAGGAGGAGGAGGATGAGTACGAGCCGGAAGAGTGGTGCTTGGGAGGCTTGGGCATAGGAACGCCGTGAGCGCAAGCAGAGGGCTCGGTCCAGGGAACAACCTCAAAGGGGTTGTATCCCAGGCAGACGGTGTACTGAGAGTCACAGTCGGCAATGACTGCTCCTTCAAGGCCGCAGCACTCCTTGTGGTAGGTGGTGCAAATCTGGCAGCAAGCCTCGGGGCTGTCAGTCTGGTGAGTGACTGGGGCTGTCGGGGTGTGAGAGCAAGCAGTGGGAGCAGCGAAAACGTCGTTTTCGTAGGGGTTGTAGCCCAGGCACTCGGCGTAGTTGGCCGAGCAGCTGGCGTGGTTGGCGTCAGGAGCAGCAAGGCAATCGTCGTGCTTCGAGGAACAGGCCTGAACACAAGCATCACCGTCGCCAGTGTGGATGGGCATGGTCGTGGTGGTGATGGTGCCAGAGCAAACAGATCGACAAGAGGTGTGCTCAACATCACAGACAGTGAGGACAGCTCCAGCACCGGTCATGCAAGCACTGTGGTTGTCGTCGCAAACTTGGATACAGACATCCGCAGCGCGAGTGCCAGTTGGGAGATCCGTGGTATGTGAGCACGCAGTTGGGGCGACGAAGCCGGTATCAACGTACGGGTTGTATCCAAGGCAAGAAGCGTAGTCGGAAGCGCAAGAAGCGCGGTTGGCGTCTGGAGCCCCAAGGCAAGAGTCGTGCTGCGAGCTACAGGCGTCAGAGCAATCGTCTGCAGCTGCAGAAGAGCTCAGAGCGACGGTCAAGAGACCGACGAAGGAGTACGAGTACTTCATCGTGAATATTTCAATGAGTGACTGGGGTGCGACGAAATGATCAAAAGGAAAAAGGAATGACTGGAGTGAGGGGATAAAGGAATGACAGACACAACCTGCAAACTTAGTATTGCTGATTGAGCTGAAGAACCTAAACCTTGGCCGGAGAAGAGCTTCTTCTTATACTGCTGAGCGGAGGATTCTCTCCTGTGTCAGAGGTGCAGGACGGGCCATGTGAGGCCGGCGATCTGGGGATGTATCCCTGGAATTGAGGAAATAAGATGTTTCCCCGGACTAAGATGCCAGACGCCACAAAGGGTGGGATTAGAGGTCTATGAAAGCCTTGAGTAGACATTAGCCCTTGAGGATGTCTCGGGCTTGTGTCTTGCCTCGCCGCTTAGACGTCTGAAGGCTGAGAAATGTGACATAGCTGCTTAAACCTTTGCGGAGTCTGCTTCCCCAGACTAATTTGAAGCTAAGAACACCTTTACTTAGTTGTACGAACTGGCCACAAGGTGACAAAGGGTAAAGCGAACACGATGTCTTGGTCTATCGTGGGCGAATCGAGAGAGGCCCTCCAATTAGCCCACCCATGGCTCAAGAAGTTCATGCTGTGGTCGGTATGCAACTTTGCCGATATTCCACGGTTCGCTTGGCATGGGATTGTAATGAGCAGACTCCAACGCAGGGACTCCCCGCGTTTGTTAACGATCTTGAGTGTGAGACATCACGGGTGGTGAACACTTCACTCTCCCTTCCCAACCGTCAAGGGAGTCCAGCGGCAAATGAAGCCTTGCATGTGGCTGACAGTTCAAAATAATTCTTTTTAGTGCTGATAACCTCAAGTTTGCAGAGGAATAAATAACGCACAACTGGAGGCTGGAGCAAAAGGAAGGACTGTGGCAACACTCGTGACGATTCAGTCATCAAAGTACGAGGGTCACCTACAGCCACATTGCCATGACCTCACCCTTGACTAGAAAAGAAGCAACTCTAAGAGTTGCAGTTCAGCCTGCGTCTGCTTGGAATCCAGGTCACTACAATCTGAGACGAGAGGAGCAATCCTATAGGGTCCCTTGGCTTTGACTTACAAGACCCGGAACCAGGCCAATTTGAACAATTGGGGATATTTGTAGCTTGGAAAAATAAGTATGTATGCATTTTTTTTTAATCTTGAATTACAACATATTTTTGGGTCGCATGGCACCTCATCGTCTCTCTCGAAACCCTCAACAGTTTTTAGGCCACTCCACAGAATAATTCGAGAGACGTTTAACAAATGGTTTACCGTATACTGCGTACGCTAAAGTACAAAGATTCGTAAGTTTCGAAAGAATTCACCCCGTGGGGGTTCCAAATTGTGACAAATGACGCACTTGATGGTGCAAAGTTCAGACTCATCACTCACCCTAGACTCGGTTGATGACCTGCGGGAGGCACGTGAGATTCGCAGCGATGGTGATCTTCACAGTTTACTATTGAATCAGACGGAGTCTTTAGTTAGGGTTCAATTCGTTATACTCCTTTCAAGCGGATAAATGGGGGTTTACCCCCAATGTAACCATCCCCTCATTATGTTCCGCCTAAAATCCATCCCGTCAGAAGCTATGGAGCCCCAGCGTCGGATGTGCATAGGGTTATCCATAGTCATAGCGCTCGAGGTCTCTCTGACGGTAACATACGACTTGCCATCACTACCGTGAAGGACAAGAGAAGCTGATGCTGGATAAGTCGCTGCGAACAGACGCCAGTATTACCCATGACCATCCCGCAGTAACTCGCACCTCTTTACGGATACCTTTCGGACCTTATCCTGATTTAACCTTCAGTCCGTGCGGAACGACACCCTGTAAACCCACTATGAGAGGGGAAAGTGTCGAATTCATGAGTAGAGACAGCTTTCCCCGCGTACAATGATTGGACCGCAAGTTGGTGTCGATCGATGAGAAGCGGAAACAGGTTTTGGGTGGAGAATCTAGAGTGACAATGGAGACACTCAGGACAGCACTATTGAGCCATAACCCTGTTCCAGCAGGTGCAGCCGTGAATTGGGAGATCACCTGCCCTCGTCGGATAAGCGGTCTGTTACCCGACGGAGCAAGCAAACTCTTGTACTTAAAGATCGGCTCATATACATAGCACAGCCCTTAGCCTAAACGTAGAGTAAATGACGGGCTCACACCACCTTCCACCTTGAGGGATATAGTCTCCAGTTTCAAGAGTGTCTAGTACCTATCTTTACGATATCTAGTACCTTTGTCGCACAGCTGCTCCGGCTTGAGAGTGCCCTCTAACTTTACGTGCCCGTCATGGCGGCCTTTACTCTGCTCTGTCTGGGCGTCCTCCTGGGGCTAACGCATCCGGTTGCAGCTCTGGGACAAAAGTCCATTATATCGTTCGAGAACACGGAAGGATCTTTCCAGATCTCCGGCGAGGGTGTAAAAGCTGGACAGATCCGTGTTTCCAGCGATGACTATTGGGGTGTTATTCGCGCTGCGGGCGATCTTGCAAGCGATTTTGGCCTCGTGACCGGCAACAATCTCACGCTTAGCAATGGAGAGGAGGATTCTCGCCCAGCCACTTATACCTTCAAGCCTGTGGACGTCAGAAACAACACGAAAGTAAGTAGATATTCCTGGACGTTCTCATAGATCGCCGTTATTAAAGCTCCCTGCAGTTTGCCACTCTCAAAGAAGAGTCTTTCAGCGGACCCGAATACTCTAATCCAGACCCTGCCAACACTGTTCTCATTGTCGGCACTATTGGGCACTCAAAGGTCATTGATCAGCTTATTGATCAAGGCTTGATTGACGTTGGCAAAGTCAAGGGCGAATGGGAAGCGTTCATGACTCAGATTGTCAAAGATCCGATCAAGGACACGCCCCAGGCACTCGTGATTGCAGGCAGCGATCCTCGGGGCACAATCTACGGCATATACGACGTGAGTGAGCAGATTGGCGTCAGCCCTTGGTACTGGTGGGCCGACGTTCCCACCAAAAAGAGGGACAACATCTACGTGCTCCAAGAGCCAAAGGTGCAGCGATCACCTTCAGTCAAGTATCGAGGGATCTTCTTGAACGACGAGCAGCCAGGATTATCCAGCTGGGTCAGGTACGTTTGGAAGACAAAAGATAATGACGGAGGCTGACGTTTTCACTCACAGCACACAATGGCAAGATACTTGGAACAACGCTGCGCCTTATAACCACCACTTCTACGCCCTTGTCTCAGAGCTTCTACTTCGCCTTCGCGCCAATTACCTCTGGCCAGCCATCTGGGGCAGTATGGTCTACATCGACGACCCGCTCAACCAGCCTCTTCTTGACGCTTACGAGATTGTCCTTGGTGGCTCGCACACAGAACCCATGATGCGCGCGCAAAACGAGTTTGGGAAATTTTACGAGGGAGAATGGCAGTACGACAAGAACAATCAGACCATCGATGAGTACTTCCGCTATGGGGTGCAGCGTGCCAAGCCATATGTCCGCAACAGCCTGTGGACTATGGCTATGCGAGGCACTGGAGACACCGCCATTGAAGGAGAGCTTGGTGTTGATGCTATCGTCGAAATGCTCGAGACGCTCGTGGATCATCAAAGAACAATCATAGAAGAGGGATTGGGCATCGAAAATGCGTCCCAAGTCCCGTCTCTCTGGTGTCTTTACAAGGAGGTGCAGTCCTATCAAGAGCGCGGCCTCGTGGTTCCTGAAGACATCACTCTTCTCTGGGCAGACGACAACTGGGGCAACATTCGTCGACTCCCTCTTGTCGACGAGAGTGACCGATCTGGAGGCGCTGGCGTATACTACCATTTCGACTACGTGGGCGATCCCAGAAACTACAAATGGATCAACACGATCCAACTGGAAAAGACGACTGAGCAGATGACTCTTGCTTATGAACGCAATGCTCGTCGAATCTGGATAGTCAACGTCGGCGATCTCAAGCCCAAAGAGATTCCCATTAACCATTTCCTAGATCTCGCTTACGACACGGATCGTTGGGGCTTTGATGGCACCACCGAGTGGGTTCGTGCCTGGGCTCAGCGTGAGTTTGGCGAAAGCTTTGCTGGGAATATTACCAGCATCCTGACTCGATATGGCATGTATGCTGCACGAAGAAAGTTTGAGCTCATCGAACCACATGTTTACTCAGTCATCAACTACCTAGAGGCTGAGTCAGTTCTGAAGCAGTGGTCTGATCTGAGGAAGGACGCACAAGCGATATACGATGCTCTGGAAGATGACTTCAAGCCTGCCTTCTTTGAGATGCTGCTTCATCCAATCCTTGGTGGCGAGATTGTTCACAAGATCCAGATAAACGGTGCTTGGAACCAACTCTACGCTGGGCAGAAGCGAAACTCCGCGAACACGGTCATTCGTGAATCAGTCGAGCTGATGTATGACGATTCTAATCTTACTCAGAGATGGAATGAGTTGCTTGATGGCAAGTGGGTGCATCTTTTGGATCGTAAGTGGTAGATCCCTGAGTGTGATGAGTTTAGACTTACAACAAACAGAAACTCACCTCGGATACGATGGCTACTGGCAACAGCCCATGAGGAATACTCTACCTGATCTACGATTCGTCCAAGATACCTTGCCATCACTCGGAGGCCAGTACGGAATCGGCGTCGAGGGCTCCAACGCCAGCGTCCAAGGCGACAGCCAGTGGCATTCTCTTTCGTCAAACGACCTTTCCCTACCCCCGTTGGATCCCTGGGGAGCCAAGAGTCGGTACATCGACGTCTTCCATCGCGGTACGAAACCGTGCAACTGGTTTGCCGCACCCTGGGAGCCATTCGTCAAACTATCGCAGTATAACGGCACTGTGGGCGGCAATAATGGCTCTGACAGCCGAGTGTTTGTGACTGTTGACTGGGACAAGGTACCCAAGGCCCCCAACACGACGGAAGTGTTCATCAATTTCACCGGTTCATGCCGTGGTTTCGAACGGTACGCAAGTGACGAGCCTCGTGTAATTTTACCTGTCATCAACCGTGAGATTCCCGAGAACTTCACTGAAGGATTTGTTGAATCGGACGGCCATGTCTCGATTGACGCGGCAGACTACCAGCACATTTACAACAGTAATTCGTCCGACGACAAGAAAAGCGACTCGCCTGAGTACCACATCATCAAGAACTATGGCCGCACCAGCAGCGGAGTTGGACTCGTGCCTCTGGACCTGGAGAAACTAAAAGTCGAAGACGCACCAGCACTGGAATACAGCCTCTACCTCTTCAGCAACCATTCTGCCGCCAACGTCACGCTGTACATGTCACCAGCGGCCAACTACCTTGGGGACAATAACCCGCTCGAGTATGCCATCTCACTTTTCCCCTCGGGCGAGAAGCAGCCCAAACCAACCGTGGTACAGCCAATCGGTCCAAACTCGGGCAGTAAGATGCCAGAGGGATGGGGTGATGCTGTAGCCAACTCGGTATGGGGACTGCATGGCAACTATACAACGAGCTCTTTCGATGTTCCTGGAGAGGGAGCGTACACGCTACGCATCTGGGCGTTGTTCCCAAATATCATTGTGCAAAAGATTGTGCTGGACCTTGGAGGTGTGAGAAAGTCATATCTGGGCCCGCCTGAGAGCTTTCTTGTTGGGAGGGACTCGCAAGGTCAATACGATGGGACTTCGGTTTTCAGTGATAGCGACAAGTAACAGTTGAACGACAATGTGAGAATAGTTAGCTCTGTAGCGCAGTTGATAGAGGTAATCGTTCCAATGATAACGCAGGCGAGAAAATATTCACGCCCATTTCTACTCCACTGCAACCGCATACAATCCTCCCGCAGACCGTCTTGAAATGAGCAGACGTGGGTCATTCGTGATTTTGCAGGACATACGCCGAACATGCGCTAGAAAGACGCAAACAGAAGCCCGAGCTCGACAGGGGAACAGTACGTCAAGTTCAGAAAGATGCGGAGTCAGAGTCTCTTATAGTCGTTCTCAAAGAAGCTGAGTCTACCGTCGGGCTAAGATCCAACTATTGATTCCATCCAAGGAAAGACTAGCCCACGAGTCTTTGAGGGATCACTAAAACGTCTCAAAGCCAACCAGATCAGGCGCCCAGCCACCAGAAGCTGACCCAGAGAACGTAACCGTGTTTTCATCGCCTTTCACAAAGCCGTCAACCTCAATCAACATCCTTCCCGTCTCGTACCAATCACCACCGGCGAGAGGAAACGCCCACCTCTTTGGGTCGTTTTCGTTGACAGTGATTGTCATGTTTCGCGAATTGGTCTCCCAGTCACCAATCGTGTGCCGATAGTCGTAGTTGATAAAGTCCACTCCAATGAGCATTGGTCCATCTGTGGATGCACTCACAGACTTGAAACTGGCCTTGGAGCCTTCTTTGATGGATCCGACTTTCTTGTTCACGGGCAGACACTGAGTTTCGCTGCAGTCCACCAGCGAAGCCGACCCGGCGAGGGCAGCATCCTCTACAGAGTAGTATCCTGTCGATTCTGGAAGTGCAACTTCCTCGAGGTCTGATAGGACAAGCAGCCGGAGTTCATGAGGTGCCAGCTTGACACTCTCAACGCCAGAAACAGTACCGTCAGTGTGGGACCAGACGTTGCGGGCTTTGGCTGTCCCAACGCCGATGAGCCCCAAGTCGACATCAACTGTCTGCGATTCGTTCTTCCAGTTGGCGATACCAATAACCTTGCGGCTGGACGAGAGGTTTCCAGCCCAGATATCCCACTCTTCCTCGGTGTATCTGATGACCAGCTCGGCGGCCTTGCCTAACGAGTCCTGGTTGATGGCGATGACTTCGTCGTTGGACATGACTTTGAGTGACTCCTCTGGGATCTCCTCTGCATTCATAGCCCCGCCGATGATGAGAGGCGATTTCATCATTGACCAGAAACCGAAATGGAACCGCTCTTCTTCGTATGATAGGGCGCCGAGTCCGACGCTACTAACGTCAGATAGGGACTTGGACGAGAATAGCACGACTTACATCAACATATCCATATCCGCGAACGCTCCAGGCTTGGTGTACTTGGCATGAGGAACCACCTGGTTGGTGATTCGCCAGATGGCTCGCCAGGCGTTGAAGATGTCGTTGCTCATCCTCCACGTGTTTCCCAGAGGGACGGTCCTAACTATCTGTGAGCGAGGCTTCGATATCGGCAGTGATTAATTACCAGTCAGGGACGTTTTCGCCAATACCCCATTGGCATAGAAAGTACTTGATGTCACGGTCATTTTTATTAAGGGCATCGGCCATCTTGATGAATCTATCAGGGCTCTGTGCTTCTTTGGATTCAAAATCGACCATTTGCGTTTTGGATGTCGGGTAACAGTTGTCGTACCTGCGAGAGTTATTCGTTAGCAAGACCCAAGTTGAAGCCCTTTACACGAATCAAGTCTCACTTAAGAGTGTCTCCTCCCCATTCGGCAAAGGATTTGGCGTCAATTTCTTCGTATCCTGTCGGTCACTTTCTTAGCATATTCAACTTTGGACCGTTGGACACAAGCAATAGCACTTACCCAATGACCCAGGGATGTCTGTAGAGCCACACTGGAAATAGCCCGCTCCAGAGTAGAGGCCAAACTCTAGGCCCAGCTCGTGGATATAATCTCCAAGGGCATTTGGCCCAGAAGGAAACACAGTCAAGTTCCATTGCTGTCTTCCATCTTCGTCCCGATCTCTCAGCTGCCATCCGCAGTCCGTGGTGACGATGTTATAGCCAAGGTCCGAAAATCCCAAGTCAACAAGACCTTTGGCATTTGTTTTGATAATGTCCTCCGAAACGCGGCAGTTGTAGCGATTGTAACTGTTCCAGCCCATTGGGGGAGTTGGAGATCTTACGAGACCGCCGTGCGTCTTGTGGACGCCGGCCAGAAGAATACTCAGTAAGAGAGTCGACATGGTGGATAAATACGACAACAGGTTCCAATAGCTGGTCTTTCTTGTTGAGGGAAACATACTATGTACGGTTATTTGGTGACTATTTATATCTGCAGCGACACAAGTTACGATTCCTATGTGCGGGGAGCTTTCGGCGACACGGGGTATGCTCCCAAATAATCAGAGAATGGTTCCCAACTCCTCCTTCCTCTGCAGCCATCTCGTGCCTAATAGGTGCGCCTAGGTGATTCGGATCGGTGATGATTCAAGTAGGGAAACTATGCCGCGTTCCCCTGCACGTTATCGGAGTGTTATAGGCGCGCCTGCTAGCCCAAGCTCTCTTAATGCCGATCTTCATATGGGGTCAAGCGTCTGCGGGGAACCCGGCCATACCGTAATTTGAGCTATATCGTATTCGAAATAAACGAACGCCGTGGCGGCGATCATTGCAAAGGTCAGTCAAGATAGCGCAGAGCATGGTAGATGAGGCTAGAGCTGAGTGGAAGAGCGTTAGATGTTAGTTAAGGGAGTCCACCACCACTAAGTGTCTACGTATATCTCAAGGACTTTTGTAGTAGTTAATAAGTAAGACAAACGAGCAATAAGATGAATTGAATAAAACAGATCCCAATCTGATGCACCATCTACTTCTATTCTAGTTAGAACTTTACGCATATATCTCGTATAATCCTTGCAAGACTGTTCCTCGTGCCATCTTATGTCTAGCTGCATCATGTCATCCGGATCATGTGTCTATGAGAGATTTGAAAGTGTTACCAACTATTAACTCTATCTTAGTCGACCCGCATGGCCTATTTATTAAATATTTGCTTAACATGCTCAACCTTCTCTGCACGTTCTGGATCCCGAGTGAGTGAGGCGTAGAAAGTGAAGCCCCCATACAATGTGGCACACGGGGGATGGGGTTCGTTGCGTTTGAGGGCTATTAGACCTAACTGTGTTGA